>JAODAL010044844.1:0-32503 GCA_025379985.1 Phyllomedusa bahiana | reverse complement strand
GGTCCCCAATATCCGGGAAAATTTTTTTCAATAGCAAATGTTAATAATAAAGATATTGCAGTGAATTTTACACTAGTTTTGGGTAAATTTACCCGTTTCTTTATAGATAAAGCTTGTCTGTTTTCGCCCGGGGGCCCCCCCCCCCACCTACCCCGTGACTTTAAGGGGTGAGCTGCTTTAAAATTTTAGCTAACTAATAAAATCTTAAATCTCTAATCTAACTAAATTGGGAAAGGATCACAGCAATAGTGAGGTTTCTCTGGCAGAAATAACAAATTTTACTGAGGTTTGGCCCAAGGCAGAGCGCACGCCTATTCCTATAGACGGAGAGACACAAAGGCAAACAGGAAGGGCTGTTCTATGTTTAAAACGAGGGGTTTCTGTGATTTTTCCAGCCAATCGCAACCATACACATCCCAGTCATGACGTCGCACACACATCTAAACCCTGCTCATCTGAAATCGATTTGCTGGCTCCCAAAAATTACGGAAGGGGCCGAAAATGGCGCGTTTAAATAGATGGCCAAAAATTTTTAAACCTTAATTACGCATGATCTGAAAAATTTCGATCACCAAAAAACCTTGCCGATTTCAACTTTTGTCGAAAAAAAATCGCTAAAAACACTAGAAAAAACATAAAAAAAAAACCCAATAATAACTGAATTCCACACTTTTTTTTCTGTGGCTTCGCCTCATTTATCGGGGCTTTGCATAATTAATTTTTCCAGTATTGCAAAACTTCTGCTAGACATGCAACAGATTATACATAATTATTTTACTTCTGTACAGTGGAAATCATTAATTTCTACATATTGTAATACAGGTCATAATAGCAGTGTATACACATATACATAGTTTATGCAACGCTTTGTACTATATTAATTATCAAGTAAAAAGAGAGAAGCCTGTGCAGCTACTATTAGGAAATAAACAGGATAATTCGTATTTAGCCCCCAGTTCTTCTTGCTTGCAGAAAGCCCTTTCTTGAAGGTGCTCTGGTGCTGGACTTTGACCTTTAGAGAAGAAGAAAAAATAAATAAAGCAACATGAGAGAGGTACTTGTTTAAAAAATGGAATTATCCCCTAATTTATTTGTGCACTGTTCTTAAACTTGTAATTATAATCCAGGGTTAGTACTCGCCTGTACATTTTCATTCCCGGAGAACTGAATAAAGGGAATCTGTCACAAGAACATGGCATATTATTTAACCCCCTTTCACCAGTAGTCTGATTTTTTTGTTTTTTTCCCCTCACCTTCATAAAGCCACAACTCTATTTTTTCATTAACGTAAACACATTATAACTTTTTGTTCCTCGGGACAAGTTGTATTTTTAGTAGCACCATTTTGAATTACATGTAATGTACTGAGAAAGCATTTTTTTGGAGGGGGGGATGGTGGGAGAGAGGAGGTGTAAAAAATGTCCTTTAAATAGCAGGTTAAATGGGTTATCAAAAGGGAAAAAAAGTTATTTCCTTGGTTTGAAATTTAATTAATACTAAGTAAAACTATGAAAACTGCACTTTTCACAGTACAGACAAAAGTCCTGCAATTTGGACATCAAGCAGAACTCCCATTATTTTGGTGTACATACTTTTTGATTAGCATTTTTGGGGAAAAAAAAAAAAGGGTATTTTGGGATTTTTCCATGTTACTGTGAAGAAAACAGGGCCCCCGTACAGGGGGTTACAAAGGGGTACTCCGATGGGGCCGGTGAAAAAAGGGGGGCCCGCTGCAAGCAGGCCCCCTTATTTCACTGAAAGGGCACGCACTGGGCACAGACAGACAGAGGGGAGGGGGCCCCGGGCCCCGGGACAGCGCAGGGAAAAATTCAAGACTTCTTGTAAAATAAGGGCTCCCTCTCAGCAGCGCCGGCCGGGCCCCTCCCCCAGTGTCCCCCTTTCTCCCCAGAGAGCAACCCCCGAGCCCGTTCTGTGCTGCACGCTTTCTTTTCCAGGTAGGGAGTGGGGCCCCCCCTCTCGGGGAGCCGGGCCCCATTACGAAATTTCCCGGCGATGCCCGGGCACAGAGAGGGAGGCTCCCCTACAGTCACACTGAGGAAGTAAAATGTGAAGCCAGAGAAGGGCCTGGGGCTTTCCTATGTAATTGTCTAGAGCTGTGACCCTCCCCGAGACCCCCCTTTTTCTGCCCAGCCCCGCTGCCCCTGTCCAGCCTCCCCTCACCCCTGTTCAGCCTTCCCCCTGCCCTGCCCAGCCTCCCTCCTGTACTTTCCAGCCCACCCCTGACCTGCCCAGCCTCCCCCCTGCCCTGTATCCTCCCCCGTACTGCCCAGCCTCCCCTGCCCTGTACTGCCCAAACCTACCCCCGCCCTGTACTGCCCCCGCCTACCCCTCCCCCCTCCCACTGCCATGTCCAGCCCACCCCTGACCTGCGTAGCCTCCCCCTGTTATGTCCAACCTCCCCCCTGTACTGCCCAGCCTCCCCCCTGACCTGTCCAATATGCTGCTGGGCATGCTGCGGTTTATGGTATTAAATACATAAACTTGGTATATATGGTATTGGTATGGTATTAAATACATAAAAAATACACCCCGCTTTTTAGCAAAACCCCTTTTGGATCTTTCTTTTTGTGAAGTTAATTGCGTAATTGTATTTTTTTTTTTTTGTGGTCACCCTAGAATTTTTTTATTTTTCTGTGGTGAAGGCGGGATAGGGAGGGGGTGGGGCACGGGATTTGAAAGGAACCAGGATAGGGCCCAGATGCTTCAGCTGTATGGGGCCCAGGAATTTCTGATGGCGCCCTGCAAGTAAGGCCTGGTTCACACCTGTGTTTTCTGATGTTCTATTTCATGTCAGATGTGAACCAAGCTTTAACCCTTTCCTGCCGTGTGGTCATAATATGGCTCTTCATTTTTTCCCTCCCTGCCTTCTAAAAGTTGTACCTTATTTATTTTTATTTTTTCATAGACATTGAAGGCTTGTTTTTTTCAGGAAAAGATTTACGTTTCAATGGTGCCATTGACTGTAATAAATAGTGTACTGAGAAATCAAAAAATTATTCTAAGTGCACCCATGAACCAAAGTGAATCACAAGCACAAATCCCTTTGACAAAGCAGTAAGGGAAACGTGCATCAGTTGTCAGTGGGTGAGCAGTGAACCTCTTTTTCCATACTATTTACTTTTTGCACTTTATTAATGTATAAGTATTTATTACTTATTGTATATTTGTACTTGTGATCCACACTGTTGCATGGATGCCATCCATGCTCAGGGCCGTTCCTAGGAATTATCTTCTTGATATCTTGGCTGATCCAGACTTGTGCAAGTCCACAATTCTCTTTCTGATATCTTGGCTGACTTCTTTAGACTTTCCCATGATGTTAAACACATAAGCAGTGTGTAAGCAGTGTGTTTCTGGTGTGCCTTAAAATACATCCACAGGAGTGTCTCTAATTAACTCAGATGTTGCCAATAAATCAGAAGCTTCCAAAGACATGACATCATCATATGGGCTGTCTCAAATTGTTTGAATGCATAGTAATCCTAGTGTATGTAAACTTCTGACTTTGCAGAAAGTAATAAAAATTCTCTCTCATTATTCTGCTATTTGGCAAATATAAATAATTTTGGTAATCCTAATTGACCTCAAACGGGTAAGGTTTATCCTGATTTCATGTCACAAAGTGAGAAAAACATGCATATGTGTCTTTTTATATAGTGAACAGTGGGTACGGAAAGTATTCAGACACCTTTAAATTTTTCACTATTTCTTTCATTGCAGCCATTTGGTAAGATCCAAAAAGTTAATTTTTTTGCTTATTAATGTACACTCTGCACCCCAGCTTGAAAGAAATAAACCAGAAATGTAAATATTTTTGCAAATATATTAAATAAGAAAAACTGAAATATCACATGGTCATAATTAATCAGACCCTTTGCTGTGACACTCATATTTAACTCACATGTTGTCCATTTCCTTCTGATTCTCTTTGAGATGGTTCGACTCCTTCATTGGAGTCCAGCTGGGTAATAATTAAACTGATTGGACTTGATTAGGAAAGGCACACACCTATCTATATAAGACCTCACAGCTCACAGTGCATGTCAGAGCACATGATAATCATGAGGTCTAAGGAAGTGCCCAAGGAGCTAAGAGACAGAATTGTGGCAAGACACAGATCTGGCCAAGGTTACAAAAGAACTTCTGCAGCACTCAAGGTTCCTAAATGCACATTGGTCTCCATAATCCTAAAATGGAAGAAATTTGGGACAACCACAACTCTTCCTCGACCTGGCCATCCAGCCAAACTAAGCAATCGTAGGAGAAGAGCTTTGGTGAGAGAGGTAAAGAAAAACCCCAAGATCACTGTGGCTGAGCTCCAGAGATGCAGTAGGGAGATGGGAGAAAGTTCCACAAAGTCAACTATCACTGCAGCCTTCCACCAGTCAGGGCTTTATGGCAGAGTGTGCCGACAGAAGCCTCTCCTCAGTGCAAGATATATGAAAGCCCGCATACAGTTTGCAAAAAACACATGAAGGACTCCCAGACTATGAAAAACAAGATTATCTGGTTTGATGAGACGAAGATTAAACTTTTTGGTGTTAATTCTAAGCTGTATGTGTGGAGAAAACCAGACACTGCTCATAAACTGCCCAATACAATCCCAACAGTGAAACATGGTGGTGGCAGCATCATGTTATGGGGGTGTTTTTCACCTGCAGGGACAAGACGACTGGTTGCAATTGAAGGAAACATGAATGCGGCCAAGTACAGAGAGATCCTGGATGAAAACCTCTTCCAGAGTACTCTGGACCTCAGACTGGGCCGAAGGTTCAGCTTCCAACAAGAAAATGACCCTAAGCATACAGCTAAAATAACAAAGCAGTGGCTTCAGAACAACTCTATTTCCATTCTTGACTATCCCAGCTATAGCCCTGACCTAAACCCAATTGAGCATCTCTGGAGAGACTTGAAAATGGCTGTCCACCAACGTTCACCATCCAACCTGAGGGAACCGGAGAGGATCTGCAAGGCAGAATGGCAGAGGATCCCCAAATCCAGGTGTGAAAAACTTGTTTTATCATTCCCAAGAAGACTTATGGCTGTACTTAATTATCAAAAGGGTGCTTCTGCTCAATACTGAGCAAAGGGTCTGAATACTTAAGACCATGTGATATTTCAGTTTTTCTTGTTTAATAATTTTGCAAAAATATCTACATTTCTGTTTTTTTTTCTTTCAAGATGGGGTGCAAAGTGTACATTAATGAGCAAAAAAAATGAACTTTTTGGATCTTACCAAATGGCTGCAATGAAAGAAAGAGTGAAAAATTGAAAGGGGTCTGAATACTTTCCGTACCCACTATACATAAACTTCTGGATTCAACTGTATAAAGTTCTGGAGATCTTTGTGGAGCAGCATCACAGAAGGAGGACTTATTATCTGGTGGACCGGAAAGGGTTCGGGCCCAAAGAGAGGCCATGGCAGCCAAAAGAAAACATCAGCGCTCCTGATTTCACAAGCAGCAGACCCAGAAGAAGAGAGGACTTAAATGGGGTTTACTGTCACATTACACACCATGGTCCCCACTCAGGACTGTGGATGTGCTTGTGTCTCTGGTTCCGGTCCACTCGTTACTCACCTCTCCCTGCTCCTGCTCCTCTCCTGCTCACTGACTAGCTGACACGCGTATACCTGATCCCTGTGGCGCACGTGCACCGACTCTCAGAAATCTAAGGCCATGTCCCCACGGCACGGGTTTTCGGCCGGTTTGCGGTTTTTCAGACCGCCTGAAAAACCGGCCGAAAATGAGCACAATTGTGCTCTATGGAAAACCCGTGCAGCTGTCCCCACTGCACAGGTTTTCCGCCCGGCGGTTTGGCCGCCGGCGGTCCGGCGGCAAAACATTGAACATGCACTATCTTCCGTCCGGTTTCCGGACGGAAGATGTGCTGCTCAATGGGAGGGGGGAGGGCTGGTCTCCGCTCATCGTGGAGAAAAGCTGTCCCCCTGCGGCTGTGGGGACGGCCGCAAAACCGGACAAATACCGGCCGGCAAACCGGCCGGTATTTGTCCACTGCCGTGGGGATGCGCCCTAAAGGACCAGTGCTCTGCTGATTACCAATAAGCAGGCACTGGACCCCTTATTAGGTCACTTCCCCCTCTCACCCTCGCTAGTGTATTGGTGTGTTTCCCTAGTGCCTTTATGTTTATGCCATCCAGACTTCGATCTACATGCACCATGTAAATACAGTATAGAACCAAGTGGCCCCTGAGATCTGGTTGAACAGATCAGCAGATTGGGGATGAGAGGAATAGGGTACTAATTTTTTACAGTAATTTTATTTAACTCACGATAATCAATACAAGGCCTAAGGCCACCATCTTTATATTTAACAAAATAAAAACTGGTTCCCACTGGAGAGGTAGAGGGAGGAATGTGACCCTTTCAAAAACTATCCTGAATATATTCCTTCATGGCCTCTGTCTCAGAAAGATTATATACCCTCCCCTTTGGGAATTTAACATTAGGAAGTAGCTGAATAGCAGAATCATATTATCTATTAGACTGTCTCAGAAAAAACATCAGCAAAATCTTGGATATATTCAGGTAAAGGTGAGTCATCAGGAGAAACACTGGAAGCCGATAACATCATACAATTCTTAAGACATCTGGGACTCCACTAAATAACTTCCGCCACATATAACACAAAATAAGAAATTAGTGCAAAGATCCCACTTCTAAATTAACACGTGGAGTTTGGAACCTAACTGCCCCCAGTTTTTTAAGAGGTTTTATCCACAGCAATAAGATTTATTGGGACCATGGGTTTCAGCAGTCCTCATCTCTGATTCATCGTAAAGAGTCCCAAAGCCTCAAAAAATTATTCTGTTGAGAAAAGTTCTGCGAAATTAGGTTTCAGTAAAAAGAACCAAGCTTGGGGATGCCAGGAGAGTCTGTTTGAACTGAACCAAGAGAAGAAGAGTAAATTAAACACAGGCCAGAGATGTACAACAGAAAATTTACTCAAAATGCAGGTTTTGAAAGCAACAAGAGTCAGAACACCAAGAGCAATCAATTGAAAAGGGTAAACAAAGAGACAAGTTTAAATGCCCCATATTAGCCAAAAATTGGACAAAGATTTAGAACCCTGATTGGCTCTAGGCTGAGGCTAGGCCATAAGGCGTGAAACCTTAAAGAGACAGTGATTCATTTCTAACATCATCATTATTATATACAGATAATATATACTTCTATACACAAGCAATGCAATTGGTATAAAATATTCAAATGTTATACCTACAAATTTATATTTATATGAAACCACTGGTAGAGTAGACACACACACAACAATCTCATTGCGCTTTTAACAATTTTTTTGTTCATGTTTGTTTATAAATGACTACATGACTTTATTATTTTCATCAATGCTTCTCACTATCTTTTGGTAGTATCTATTTACTTTTTGAATTTTACAAATTTCTATACATAAACCTAAATTATATGTGATTTTTGTTTTTGTATATAATGTATCTATACAAAGTTCCATTTTTATGGGTATAATTAAGTTATGTTCACACGCTGAGAATGTGATGAGTAATTGGGTGCAGTTTTATGTTGAAATCTATATAAATTCTCAATTTAATGCAAGTAAATGGGACTTTAATGCTCTGCATTTTTTCTGCACCATGGAAAAAAATGCATACTCATTCTTTTTGCAGATTCAACACAGAATTCCTCCATTGACTTAAAGTAGATCCACTAAAATTGGTGCATAAATTGCAGTGGTGCTTAAGCTATGCAGATTTGCATCAAGAACTTTATTGAATGTCTGCAAACAGATGTTACATGTCTCACCTCATGTTTTCTTGGCTGCTGGATTCCCTCATGTCCCTTCTGGGCAGAACACAACACTGTAAAGTGACTGATGTCTTTTATCTGTGCGTGCTCGCTCCCAATGCTGCCATGGTTATCTGCCCAAGCAGCATCATGATGCCACAGCACAGAATGCACTGGGCTGTTATTGGAGACACAAGGCGACATGTATGAATCCTGGCACTGACAGGCCAATTCCAAATAGCTTTAAAGGGGTTGTCTCACTACAAAAATTGCTTTTATGTTAAAGAACTTGCAAAAACAAGTCACTTTGCAATATGTGTCCATTAACAGTGTCCTACCTATTCCTAGATACCCCCTCTTGTATGGGCTGCATCAGCTCCTTAGGTCACTATAGCTACAGACCTGTTCAATCTCCCCTGATAGGCTGCCAGCGCTGGTCACTATAGCCACAGACCTCGGACAACATGTATGATTTTTGGCGTTAAGACGCCAATTTTTATGTGCATTATATTAGTGTAGAATGCGCCTGATTTATGAATCCGCTCTACGGTGGGTCATAAAGTGCCGCGAGCACTCTGTAATGCGTCTAATACTGGCGTACGGGCCATATAAAAATATCACAAACGGGGCTGCACCAGTTTTTGGGCTGAAAAGACACCAGACTTCTGGCACAGACCTGTTCATATATGTCGCTCCTGGGGTCCTCTGCAGCTCATCACTGCAGGCCAATAGTATCCAGTAGAAGCCAGTAAAGTCAGTAAATTCAAAAATGAAACTGAGTAAACAGGACTGAGGTACGATGAATCAATGTTGTGAGACAACCCCAGAATGTATGAGCCTGTTCTTCTGCAGTTCATAGATACAGGCACATTGTAGTGCCAATACGACAACTAAGGCTCAGACAGACCACCTTTAACCTGGTCTGTCTGTTCTAACTGTTATGCACCTAGATTTGGCATCAAAGAATCATAAATGTGTCTAATTCTAAGAATGTGGTGTGATGCCCCCAGAAGGCCCCAAGTCTTTGGAGCATTAAAAGTGTCTTTGGTGCATTATAAAGGCACTTATCCCACCAAAGTTTGGAGTGTACCTGTTCATATATTCTTTTTGGCTCAAACTACACCAGAAAACTGGTGCAGCCACGTTCATATATGTCGCCCACAATGTCCAGAGAGTATAGTACTCTCACCATGGGAAGATTTCAGATGGAACTCAACAGCTGTGGTGCTAATGCGCATGCACCATTACACTTCTGCTATGAGCTGAGTATTAGAAATGACAATTGCCAAGGAGTCAAGAGAGACGCATAGCTTGCAATTTACGATTTATGGCCACTGGCCACGTGACTGTGACAAAAGCATTCCAGCCACCACACACAAAACAGAGCAGCAGTTACAGAGACACATAGGGAAATTTTGGAGAGACAAGTGGGGATAAGGTAGGGAATTTTTATACACAGTACTGTATAAAAGTACTTTATACAGTACTTTAAAAATTCTTTAAAACAAGTGATTAACCTATTTAGCCCCAATCAATAAAGTGGGTCTACCCCTTTAAGCCAAAACTTGGAAACACACCCCATCGAGGTGTGGCAGCAAAAGAGAATTGTCCTTATTGCACTGAAGAAGAGTTATAGCATCTCTACAACAACCATGACCTTCCGTAGAATGGATTTGGATGCAGCGGCATAAGTGGGGAGCTAGCTCAGATCCTGGTCCTTTAACAGTCTAGGGTACATCTCATTTAGATGGTTACCAGAGGGAGGGGGCTTCCTTCTGTCACCCTAGAGTATCTCTGCAATTTGTTTGCGGGGTGCCTATGGTTGACATAGCAACCAGAGGCCCAATAATGGCCTTCAGGTCTTCCACATACAGAAGTCTATTAGAATCTAATAGGTTGCCTGTCACAGGTACATAGCTATATAGTAATGTGTTGCTATGTATTATAAAAGCAATCAAGCAACCACATAGCCCAGTCCCATATTAAGACTATAGAAAATAAAGAAGTAAAAAGCAAATAAATGAAAAATGATTAAGCGGAAAAAATATGAAGCACAAAGATCCTGATTCCCGAATATTAAAAAAGGTACAATTGGTAGCGTGGCATCTGTAACAATCCAATCAATAAAATGATTGTGTTATTTAACCTGAACAATGAACAGAATAATAAAAAAAAAAAAACATGCCGGAATCCCCTTTTTTTCATCAAACAAAATCAAAAGTGATATACAGTGGGGAAAAAAAGTATTTAGTCAGCCACCAATTGTGCAAGTTCTCCCATGTAAAAAGATGAGAGAGGCCTGTAATTGACATCATAGTTAGACCTCAACTATGAAAGACAAAGGGCGTCATGTATGATTCTCGCCACGTCGGAGCGCACGTTTCCGCCAGTTTTCCGGCGAAATTTGCGCCTCATGTATGTCGGTGCCGAGGTGCGCTCATACATGCGGTGTAAAATCCGCCGCGCCTCGCCAGTGTGTGAGGCGCAGCGCGGGACCTAGGCGCAGTGCGGGACTGCGCCTAAGATTCGCCGCCCGAGGTAGTGCGATCATACATGCCGTGTAATGTCCACCGCGCCTCGCCAGTGTGTGAGGCGCAGTGCGGGGACTTAGGCGCAGTGCGGGACTGCCCCTCATATTTGCCGTCCGAGGAGGTGCACTCATACATGCGGGGAGAAGTCCACCGCGCCTCTCCAGTGTGAGTGGCGCAGTGCGGGACTTAGGCACTGTGCGGGACTGCGCCGAACATGTATTCCGATTCGAGACAGGCTGGAAAACAGCGGGAAATCATTAAGGATGTCCGTGCGGAGTATGAATAAAAAACATCGCCTTTATTAGGTGTAAAACATTATCTGAAAAAGAGCTCAAACCTACTAAAAAAATACATAAATAAAATCACTTTCCAAAAATCAAGAACAGCGCTATATCGGGAAATTGGGATATTGAAAATTGCCGGGAAATACAGTAATTCAAATTCTGTAAGCGCTTCTCATTGGTCGGCATAAACCAGCCAATCAGAATAGGAGCGACAGTGAACCATTATAACCTATGGAGAAGAATTTGACCAATCAAATTCAAAGGTGGGACAGTCAAAAATACAGTAAAAATGCAGAAAAGAGCTGATTGGTTAAGCTAGCGGGGGCTTGGCTAGCTCAGCCAATCAGAATAGGAGCGACAGAGACCCATTAAAATCTACGGAGAAGAATTGACCAATCAAATTCAATGGCGGAACAGTTCAAAATACAGTAAAAATGCAGAAAAGAGCTGATTGGTTAAGCTAGCGGGGGCTTGACTAGCTCAGCCAATCAGAATAGGAGCGACAGAGACCCATTAAAACCTATGGAGAAGAATTGACCAATCAAAATCAAAGGCGGGACAGTCAAAATACAGTAAAAAAGGCAGAAAAGAGCTGACTGGCTGAGCTAGCGGGGGCTTGGCTATTCCGGCCAATCAGAGCGCGAACTACTTGTCCTGTATTCCCGGCAATTCTCTATAACCCAATTCCTTATGTGTAGCAATAGGTATATACTGTCTATGGCCTCTAGGGGTCTCACTACTTTTATGTGTTTCTCCCTCTCTGTGTTGTGGGAGTTGTTGGTTTATCAGTGTGGTGGAGAGCCTCGTGTGTCATGGAGGTCAAGAGCTCACTGGAATAAAGTTATCAGTTACAAAGCTTGAGATAAGAATAAAAGGCAAACAGAACATGGTGGCAGCGGGGCACAGAACCTCGGAATAACAAGTCGGCAGCAGGCAAGCATTGAGATTGTGTGAAGCGGAATCTATACAACAGTGAGTACGGAGTCCCTGTTAGTAATGGAGACTGCACTGCAACCCCCTCACAGACTGGATGTCACCTCTCCTAACATGTCACAGACATGGAGACACTGGAGGGAAGAATTCACCCTGTATGTGGATCTCACTGTGAACCCCAGTGATGAGAAGAGAAAAGTCAAGCTGTTTTATTATTTGATTGGAGAAAAAGGCAGAGAAATAGCCCAGACATTGCTCGCAGACAGCACAGACAGGGGGACTCTGGCAGACATTTTACAGGCATTTGATAAGCATTTTGACCCCAAAAAGAATGAGACTGTGGAGAGATATAGGTTCTTCTCCAAGGATCAGGAGGCTGGGGAGAATGTGGACAGATATGTGACAGAGCTGAGGAGACTGGCAGCAACCTGTGGATTTGGGGATATCGGAGACTCCCTCATCAGAGACAGAATAGTGTGTGGCATCACGGACTCCATCTCAGAGAGAGATTATTGAGAAAAGAAGAGCTGACCCTAAAAAAGTATGCATGCAGATCTGCAGGGCTGCTGAGCTGACTAGAGACAGCCATGAAGATGAGGGGAGGGCAGCAGTGATGTCACAGTACATGCAGTGTCAACACAAGGGAAAGCAAGACCCCGGCCTCATGCAGCCTCAGTACAATGTAAATATTGTGGGAGAAGACATGAGAGAGATAAAGAGAAATGTCCGGCATATGGGGAGACCTGCAGGACTTGTGGCAAGAGGAACCATTTCTCAGCTATGTGCAGACAGAAGCCATACAGACAGCACAGACAAGTCCACACTGGGGACACAGGATGCTGGGAGTGATAGTGCAGAGGAGATCACATGGCTACAGCTGCAGCCTGCAACAGAGAATGTCCATGCAGTCAAACACCAGCAGCAGCTAATGAGGGGAAGCAGCTTTTTGCATCCTTTTTGGTGGATGAGCAGCCCATAAAATTTCAGCTGGATTGTGGAGCAAGTTGCAATGTAATTCCAATTACTCGGCTGACCAACAAGGTCACTATTGAGCCGACTGACAAAGTACTGGTGATGTACAAACAAAAGTGTGCTAAAGCCAAAGGGGACTTGCAACTAAAATTACAGAACCCATGTAACAAGAAGAGTTATAGAGTAGAATTTACTGTACTACCGGAAGGTGATCACATCCCTTTTTACTGGGGGATTAAAGCAGTTTCAGGCTATGGACTTAATAAGGGTACAGTCTCATAATATTATGGCACTTGAAGCTTCACAGAGCACGCACACTTTTAAAGGAAATGCAGAATGCAAGCTTGATATGCAAACTATAAAAATAGAATTTGATGATTTATTGAAGGGGATGGGTGCCTAGAAGGCAAATACAACCTAGAAATTGATCACACAGTACAACCTACAAGATTGCCGACTAGAAGAGTCCCTGTAGCTTTAATGCAACCACTTAAAGAAGAACTCACGATTTGAGTAGCAGAGGCATAATAGCGCCAGTGCAGGAGAGCACAGACTGGATAAGCAGTTTGGTGATAGTAAAGAAACCATCAGGCAAGTTAAGAATCTGCATTGACCAAAACCATTGAATAAAGCTCTAAAAAGAACCATTATCCAATGCCTACAATAGAAGACATTCTACCAGACCTATCAAAGGCGAAAATATTCTCTGTATGTGATGTGAAAAAATGGTTTCTGGCATGTAAAACTGGATAAAGAATCAAGTTTATTGACAGCATTTTCTTCCCCATTTGGGACGTTTAAATGGCTCAGAATGCCCATGGGAATAAGTCCCGCCCCAGAAATATTCAGCAGCAATTGATGCAAGCCCTGGAAGGACTTCCGGGAGTAAAAACAATTGCAGACGATATACTAATTGTGGGAGAAGGAGAAGACCGTGACTCGGCAATAAAGGACCGTGATCACAAAATGAGACAATTTTTAGACAGATGTCGAGAGAATGTATAAACTGAACCTGGTAAAATTCAAACTGAAAATGGCAGAGGTCCCTTACATAGGACATCTTCTAACCTCTAACGGTGTTAAAGTGGATCCTGAAAAGGTAAGAGCAATACAGGACATGCCCACCCCTACAGATGTACGTGGAGTACAGAGATTTCTTGGCATGGTAAATTACCTTTCCAAATTCTGCAAGCATCTGTCAGACATGTGTGAGCCACTGAGACAGCTAACTCACAAAGATGTTCTCTGGGAATGGACAGAAAACCAAGAAACTGCCTTCCAGTCAGTGAAGAAGGCCATTGCAGAAACAGCAACCCTAAAATACTTTGATCCAGAGGCTGCAGTGGTAGTCCAATGTGATGCATCAGAATCAGGTCTGGGAGCCACACTAATGCAGGATAGAGAGCCAATCACATTTGCCAGCAGAGCTCTAACGTTGACCGAACAAGGATATGCTCAAATTGAGAAGGAACTACTGGCTGTAGTATTTGGGATGGAGAAGTTTCACCAGTACACTAATGGCCGCCAAGTGTACTGCTATTGTCCAGGGAAAGACTTACTGATCGCAGATACTCTCAGCAGAGCTTACATTCCCATGACAAGTGAAGATGAAAAGGACATTGAAAGCATCAATATGTGTGAATACTAGTTGTGTCAAAGGACCAGCTTAAAAAAATACAGATCTGTACAGAGGAGGATAAAGCACTCCAGATTCTAAAGACGGTCATCTTGAAGGGGTGGCCAAAATACAAACAACATGCTCCAGTTGAAATCTCTCCCTTTTTCCACATAAGAGATGAATTATCAGTGCAGCATGGAGTCATCTTTAAAGGAGAAAGAGCCGTCATACCAGAATCTCTCAGAAGAGTCATCATGGAGAAATTGCACTCTAGTCACCTGGGGATAGAAGGATGTCTACGCCGCGCACGAGATTGTGTTTATTGGCCAGGAATAAACGACCACATAAAGAGTTTCATAGCACAATGTGAAATATGTGCATCATGCAGTGATAAGCAACCAAAGAAACCCTGCAACCACAGCAATTCCAAACAGGCCATGGTCAAAATAGGAACAGACTTGTTCACTTGGAATGACAAAGAATACTGATTACAGTGGACTATTTTTCCAACTTCTGGGAAGTGGACTATTTAAAGGACACAAGGACAATGACAGTGATTAAAAAATTTAAGGCCCACTTTGCCAGATATGGCATTTTGGACATTGTATTCTCAGATAATGGGCCGCAGTTTACATCTAAAGAGTTCAAAACTTTCAGCAAAATGTGGGACTTTGAGCATCAGACGTTTATCTCCAGGCTATCCACAAAGTAAGGCAAAGCAGAGTCAGCAGTAAAAACAGCCCAAAAGACTAATGTGGAAAGCAAAGCAGGCAGGGACAGATGTCTACCTGTCCATACTAGATCACAGAAACACACCCACACAAGGCCCTAAACAGCAGTCCGTCACAGAGATCATGAGCAGACGGACAAGGACACTCTTACCAACGGCCAGTCAACGGCAAAAACCCAGACTGGTGGGGAATGTTAGCAACCAACTGAAGAAAAAACAAGAAAGGCAAGCTTTCTATTACAATAGGTCAGCAAAGGATCAGCCTGATCTTCAGAGACATGACAATGTACGGCTGCAGCCGATAGACAGATATCAAAAATATTGGCAAAAGGCAAAGGTTGTCCAGAAACTTGGACCTCGGTCCTATGAAATTGTCACAGAAGACGGAAGAAGATTGAGGAGAAATCGAAAACATTTGAGAAAAACACAAGAAAGAGAGGAGGGGCCCTGGGAGGATTACGCAGACATCCAAAACTATGAGACTGCTAGTGCAAACAGTGAGACAACACGGACACTGCCAGATGCAGCTCAGGGTAATGATTCTGGCAAAAGACTGGAAATTCCAGAACACATATTGGCAGGATCGGAGGAGCAACCAGAGGTGGGCGGAGAAACATCGTATGTTACACGTGCTGGCAGAATGACGAGAAAGCCAGCCCATCTCAATGACTATATCTAATTCACAAGTATTGCCTATCGGTTCATGTGCATAATTGTATGTGTTATTCTAGTTAACTAGTCTTGTTGTTAAAAGAGAAAGGATGTAGCAATAGGTATATACTGTCTATGGCCTCTAGGGGTCTCACTACTTTTATGTGTTTTTCCCTCTCTGTGTTGTGGGAGTTGTTGGTTTATCAGTGTGGTGGAGAGCCTCGTGTGTAATGGAGGTCAAGAGCTCACTGGAATAAAGTTATCAGTTACAAAGCTTGAGATAAGAATAAAAGGCAAACAGAACATTATGTAGCGCCAGTCTCGGCGACAAATGCGTTGTTCGGGATTTAATTGATTCATGTTTATAGAAGGTTTCAGCTCTTTTTCAGAGAATATTTTACACTTTAATAAAATTATTTTTTTTATCATACTCCGTGCCGCACGGCGCTGAGCGCCGAGATTTCATTGCCCCGATCTCTCCATAGATTACAATGGGAGAAGTAGCTCGCGCTCTGATTGGCCGGAATAGCCAAGCCCCCGCTAGCTCAACCAATCAGCTCTTTTCTGCTTTTTTACTGTATTTTGAACTGTCCCGCCTTTGAATATGATTGGTCAATATTTCTCCATAGCTTATAATGGGTCACTGTCGCTCCTATTCTGATTGGTCAATACTCCTCCATAGGTTTAAATGGGCCACTGTCGCTCCTATTCTGATTGGCTGGTTTCTGCCGACCAATGAGAAGAGCTTAAACAATTTGAATTACTGTATTTCCCGGCAATTCTCTATAACACAATTCCTTATGTAGCGCCGGTCTCGGCGACAAGTGCGTTGTTCGGGAATTAATTGATTTATGTTTATAGAAGGTTTCAGCTCTTTTTCAGATAATGTTTTACACCTAATAAAAACAATTTTTTTAATCATACTCCATGCCGCATGGCGCTGAGAGCCGAGATTTCATTACCCCTATATCTCCATTGACTACAGTGGGACAAAGTAGCTCGCTCTCTGATTGGCCGGGATAGCCACGCCCCGCTAGCTCAACCAATCAGCTCTTTTCTGCCTTTTTTACTGTATTTTGAACTGTCCCGCCTTTGAATTTGATTGGTCCATACTTCTCCATAGCTTATAATGGGTCACTGTCGCTCCTATTCTGATTGGTTGGTTTCTGCCGACCAATGAGAAGAGCTTAAACAATTTGAATTACTGTATTTCCCGGCAATTCTCTATATCCCAATTCCTTATGTAGCGCCGGTCTCGGCGACAAACGCGTTGTTAGGGATTTGATTGATTTATGTTTATAGAAGGTTTCAGCTCTTTTTCAGAGAATATTTTACACTTAATAAAAATGTTTTTTTTTCTATCATACTCCGTGCCGCACGGCGCTGAGCGCAGAGATTTCATTGCCCCGCTCTCCATAGACTACAATGGGACAAGTAGCTCACGCTCTGATTGGCCGGAATAGCCAAACCCCCGCTAGCTTAATCAATCAGCTCTTTTCTGCATTTTTACTGTATTTTGAACTGTCCCGCCTTTGATTTTGATTGGTCAATAGTTCTCCATAGATTTTAATGGTTCACTGTCGCTCCTATTCTGATTGACTGGTTTCTGCCGACCAATGAGAAGCGCTTACAGAATTTGAATTACTGTTTTTCCCGGCAATTTCCAATATCCTAATTCCTGATGTTGCGCCGTTCTTGATTTTTGGAAAGTGAATTTTTTTTTTTGAAGGTTTGAGCTCTTTTTCAGAGAATGTTTTACGCCTTTATAAAGGCGATTTTTTTGGAATCATACTCCATGACTCACGGCGCTGAGCGCCGAGATTTCTTTTGCGATCTTCTATGTTTCCTCTCATGTTCCGTTCTCGGTTCACTTCGCCTCCGCTGGAGCATTTAGACCAGAATCAACCAGGTCTGCCTGTCGGAGCTGACGAGTGCTGCATTGTGCCGCACTTTGCCGACTCGCGATCGTACATGCCTCGGAGTTTTCGAGCGCGCCACGTCCCGCCCCGGAACGCCTACACCGCGCCCACACCGCACCTATTGCACGCTCCTTCATGCGAGGCGCAGCCGAAAGTGGCGAACGCTGCGCCTAACATCGTATCGGGCCGGTGAGGCGCAGGATACGCCAGAAAACAGGCATAAAGCCCGTTCATACATGTCGCCCAAAATGAGAAAACAAATCCCGAAAATCACATTGTCTGATTTGGAAAAAATGTATTTGCAAATTATGGTGGAAAATAAGTATTTGGTCACCTACAAACAAGCAAGGTTTCTGGCTCTCACAGACCTGTAACTTCTTCTTTAAAGAGGTTTTGCCAGGACATGCCTTATCTGTTAAGAAGCAAATGTAAATAAAGCCACGCTGAGCTGAGAGAGCGAGAGACACAGCCAGAGCACAGAGCCATGCATATGGGATCGTGTGAAATGTTCACTCAAATAATCAAACTTCAACTAGTGGATTCTGTATACAAATGACAACACCTTTTCTCCACAGCAGCTTAAAAGCTTCATGTTCCCTGTCATCAGATAAAGCAGGGATCTACTCAGATAATCACACTACAACTAGTGGATTCTGTATACAAAACACAACATATTTCTACCCGGTGCCTTTAAAGCTTCTTCAGCTCTCTTTCATCAGATAAGAAGTGTGCTCTGTGCAAGCCCGGCCAGCAGCTCTTGTCAGGTCGTATCTAATAGAAGCTTTTAAGTAACTAAGGGCAGGTAAGGCAGCCTGTAGCTCTCTCAGGCTGCAATTTTTGTAATCACATATTTTTAGAAAAGTGATTAAATACCTATTTTGGAGGATCCCATGTCAACATTACATCGTGGCAAAACCCCTTTAAGAAGCTCCTCTGTCCTCCACTCATTACCTGTAGTAATGTCACCTGTTTGAACTTGTTATCAGTATAAAAGACACCTGTCCACAATCTCAAACAGTCACTCTCCAAGCTCCATATGGTGAAGACCAAAGAGCTGTTGAAGGACACCAGAAACAAAATTGTAGCCCTGCACCAGGCTGGTAAGACTGAATCTGCAATAGACAAGCAGCTTGGCATGAAGAAATCAACTGTGGGAGCAATAATTAGAAAATGGAAGACATACAAGACCACTGATAATCTCCCTCGATCTGGAGATCTCACCCCGTGGAGTCAAAATGATCACAAGAATGGTGAGCAAAAATCCCAGAACCACACGGAGGGACCTAGTGAATGAATTGCAGAGAGCTGGGACCAACGTAAAAAATGCTACCATCAGTAACACACTACGCCGTCAGGGACTCAGATCCTGCAGTGCCAGACGTGTCCCCCTGCTTAAGCCAGTACATGTCTAGGCCCGTCTGATGTTTGCCAGACAGCATTTGGATGATCCAGAAGAGTATTGGGATGTTGTCATATGGTCAGATGAAATAAAAGTAGAACTGTTTGGTAGAAACACAACTCGTGTTTGGAGGAGAGAGAATGCTGAGTTGCATCCAAAGAACACAATACGTACTGTGAAGCATGGGACTGGCAACATCATGCTTTGGGGCTGTTTCTCTGCAAAGGGACCAGGACGACTGATCCGTGTACATGAAAGAATGAATGGGGCCATGTATTGTATGAAAACGGTGTCATCTGTAGGGGATGGGACATCATCCAACTCTTCTGGATGCTAGATGAACTATCAAGCACCAAGAAAAGCTGGGTGATTCCCTAATCCCCCACAAGTGGCATCCAGCTTTCCTATGACAGGTAAACTGGTTTGCACGAGTGGTGTGTTACAGAATCACTCAGCTTTTCTGCTTGAGGGATAGAATATCCTGAATGACGATCATCGTCCGCACAGCTTTCCTGGATGCTGGATACGATATCCGGCCATGTATGTGTATTTGTGTAATGTTTCTGTTTATTTACAGGTTTCACTACTTTGGATTCGGTGAACTATGTCGGATCAACCCGGGATCTATTTATTTAATAAAATGGTTAAAAAGGGCTGATGTTGGGAAGTGTTTATTTAAATTTTAAAAAAATTGTGTTTTGTGTCCATTTTTTCTTCCATTAATTTCAGTGATCGTAATGGAGGCATCTGACAGATGCATCTTCATTACTATCGCTTGGGTTTCATGTCAGTATGAAGTGGTTTTTCTCACCCCCAAGCTGACCCTAACCACGTTTCACTATTACCCCAGTACCCAATGCACCAGGAGTACTGGGAAGAGCCGGTAACCGTCAGAAGCGGACCCTCTAATGTGACGGTCTGCTTCTGGAGCAGATGCAGATGGACCTTCCCATTCTGATAGTATCAGGAGGTGCCCACTGTCATGGGGGCCGCGGGCACCGCTGCGCCCCGCGGTCTCCCCTCTGCCTGCAGGGCTCCTGGCGTGGGTGCCGCGGCTGCCCGCGCCCATCTCCCTGCTGCCGGGCTCTCGGCGCGGGTGCCACGGCTGCCCGCGCCATCTCCCTGCTGCCGGGCGCAGGCACTTACCAGCCACGCTCCGGTGAACGCTGCCTCTGTCTGTTCCGGCCGCCGTGCGCTGTGCCCGTGTCCTAGGCGGCGCGCGCGGCGCTGGTCTGGATTTAAAGGGCCAGCGCCCCAGTAATTGGTTATTGCTGGACGCTGGTCCTATTTAAGGTACACGCCCCCAACACACCTTGCTAGTTCGTTGGTGTGCGTCCAGTTAGTTTTGAGAGTATTGAGAGTCTGTTCTGATCGCCCGTGTACCAGTCCGTTTGCTTACGTTCCTGACCTTGCCTGTTTGCCGCCCGCCCTGACCGTCTGCCTGTCTCTGACCACGAACCTCTGCCGCCTGACCTGACCTTCTGCCTGTCCCCGACTACGCCTTCGGATTACGATTCTGTACCACGCACTACCCCGGCCGCCATCGCTAGCAAGTCACGTCAGGGGTAATGACCTGGTAGCCTCACGCCGCAGCAAGTCCATCCCGCTTTGCAGCGGGCTCTGGTGAAAACCGGGGGCTAATTAGACTCCGTTCCTTGACGTGGCTTACACCAACGCTAGCGGTGGTCCAGCGAATCCACCATACCCGTTACATTACGAACTGGCCATGGATTCCGCCAGGGTACCTCTGCCTGAACTCCGTGGCCATGATACAGAATCTTGCAGTCCATTTACCGCCATCGGCGACTGCTACCGTCTCGCCAGCACCTGTTGCCCCTGCAATTTCACCGGGACCTTCTCTGCATCTTCCGCTCCCCTCTCTTTATGATGGAGACCCGAAGAAGTGCATAGGCTTCCTCACTCAATGCTCCATCCACATTGAGATGCTTGGACATCAATTCCCCACTGAGCGGGCTAAAGTGGCCTTCATTATTAGCCTCCTAACTGGCGAAGCTCTGGCCTGGGCCACCCCGCTATGGGATCGAGGAGATCCGCTCACGGCTAATCTGCAAGGCTTCCTCCAGGGATTCCGCACTGTCTTCGAGGAACCTGGCCGTACCTCGTCCGCGGCTGCTGCTTTGCTTCGCCTCTGTCAGGGTGATTCTACGGTGGGACAGTACTCTGTGCAGTTCCGTACGCTAGCTTCAGAACTCGACTGGAACAACGAGGCTCTGGTGGCGACTTTCTGCAAGGCTCTCTGGACGCGTTAAAGATGAGCTCGCGGCTCGGGATCTGCCATCCTCTCTGGACGAATTGATTCGGCTGGCCACCCGGATCGACATTCGCTTGGCGGAGAGACAACAAGAGCTCCGTCTCCAACGCGAGTCTACTCGACCACGCCGGCCACTTCTTTGGGGGCTGTCCGGTGCGTCCGGGAACCTCTCTCACCTGGGGCTCGCAGGGGAGGCATCCCTAGGTGTCAGTGCGGCCTCTCCCCGTCTGACCATTCCGGTACGTTGTGGAACTTCGCCTGACAGTACCTTTCAGGCCACCGCCTTCCTGGACTCAGGGTCCGCTGGTAACTTTATTAGCCATGCACTGGTGTCTAAGTTCCGGCTTCCAGTGACCCCTCTGCAGAAAACCATGTTTGTCTCCTCTGTCAGTGGCGAATGCCTCAAGGATGCCATTCGGTTCTGCACTGCGCCCCTCACCCTGCAGATTGGCGCGCTACACCAGGAAAGGGTGAAACTCCTCGTGCTGCCTCGTTCCTCTTCTGAGATCCTTCTGGGCCTTCCCTGGTTGCAAGAGCATGCTCCGATCCTAGACTGGAACACAGGCGAGATCCTTCGTTGGGGCCCGGCATGTCACTCACGATGCCTGGTGGCACTCCGCCCTGCTCTGCGGTCTGCTTCTGCAAAACCTTCGAAGTCTCTGCCAGGTCTGCCTGCTCCTTACCAGGACTTTGCCGACGTCTTCTCCGAAAGACAAGCCGAAACTCTGCCCCCGCACCGGCCCTTCGACTGCCCTATCGATCTGCAACCCGGTACTACGCCTCCCCGAGGCAGAGTTTACCCTCTTTCGGTCCCGGAGACAAAGGCGATGTCGGAGTATATTCAAGAGAATCTCCGCAAGGGTTTTATACGCAAGTCATCCTCACCTGCGGGAGCCGGATTCTTCTTTGTCGAAAAGAAAGATGGAACCCTCCGGCCCTGTATCGATTATCGTGGTCTAAATAAGATAACCATAAAGAATCGATATCCCCTGCCTTTGATTTCAGAGCTATTTGACCGCCTACGTGGCGCAAAAATTTTCTCTAAATTGGACCTTCGTGGTGCTTACAATCTGATTCGTATTCGGGAAGGCGACGAATGGAAAACAGCCTTTAACACCCGTGATGGCCACTTCGAATATCTGGTCATGCCCTTTGGCCTTTGCAACGCTCCGGCCATTTTCCAGAACTTCGTCAACGAGATCTTCCGCGACCTCCTCTATGTCTGTGTCATCGTTTACTTGGATGACATCCTGATCTTCTCTCCAGACCCGAAGGTTCACCGCCATCACGTCCGCCTGGTGCTCAAACGTCTCCGAGACCATCAGTTGTATGCCAAATTAGAGAAATGCCTATTTGAGCGCACTTCGTTGCCCTTCCTGGGGTACATAGTCTCGGATCAAGGACTCCAGATGGACTCTTCTAAACTGTTTTGCAGTTCTACAGTGGCCTCGACCAGTGGGTCTCGGGCTACCCAAACGTTTTCTAGGCTTTGCGAACTACTACAGACAGTTCATCTCGCACTTCTCCACGCTCGTGGCCCCGCTGGTGGCACTGACGAAGAAAAACGCCAACCCCAAATCCTGGCCTCCGAAGCTCAAGAAGCCTTAGAGCATCTCAAGTCCGCATTTACTTCGGCCCTGTGCTATCTCGCCCGGACCCACTGCGTCCGTTTGTTCTAGAGGTGGACGCCTCTTCTGTAGGTGCCGGAGCTGTCCTCTTGCAAAAGTCTGCCTCCGGAAAACTGCGTACTTGCGGATTCTTCTCAAGAACCTTCACGCCAGCCGAGCGAAAATATTCTATTGGAGATCGTGAACTATTGGCCATTAAATTGGCCCTAGAAGAATGGCGGCACTTGTTGGAGGGGGCTCGCCACCCCTTCGAAATCTTCACAGATCACAAAAACCTCCTCTATCTTCAATCTGCTCAACGTCTAAATCCTCGTCAAGCCAGGTGGTCCCTCTTCTTCGCCCGCTTTGACTTCTTCCTTCACTTTCGGCCAGCTGAGAAGAACGTCAGGGCGGATGCCCTTTCTCGATCCTCTGACACTGTGGGCACAGAAGCACCTTTGCAGCATATAATTCCTCCAGAACGGCTCCTCACGGCAGCCCCCGTGGAGCTTAAACACCCACCTCCGGGAAAGACTTATGTCCGCCCGGCCATGCGGCCTCGTATTCTAAAGTGGGGACACTCTTCCCGTACTGCTGGCCATCCTGGAGTGCATAAGTCTCTGCGGTTAATCTCTCGCTATTACTGGTGGCCCACCCTGGCTCATGATGTTAGAGATTATGTCCTGGCCTGCACCTCCTGTGCTCGTAACAAGGTCCCTCGCCTCAGACCCGCGGGTCTACTACTACCTCTCCCAGTGCCTGAAAGTCCTTGGTCCCATATCGCCATGGACTTCATTACCGACCTCCCGGCCTCATCGGGTAATACAGTCATTTGGGTGGTGACCGATAGGTTCTCTAAAATGGCCCACTTTGTCCCTCTGCCCGGGTTACCCTCCGCCCATTTATTGGCCCAACACTTTTTCCAGCACGTGTTTCGTCTACATGGGCTCCCGTTACATATCGTTTCTGATAGGGGGGTCCAGTTTGTGTCTAAATTCTGGCAGGCTCTGTGTACTCAATTACGGGTTCAGCTGGACTTCTCGTCGGCCTATCACCCTCAAACCAACGGGCAGGTAGAGAGGGTCAACCAAGTGGTGGGGACCTTTCCTACGACATTTTGTTTCCCCCCCAGGATAACTGGTCGGACCTCCTCCCCTGGGCGGAATTTTCATACAACTCTGAATCCACAGGAGCCTCTCCCTTTTTTGTTGTCCTTGGGCTACATCCCCGCCCGCCTCTCCCTCTGCCTACTTCGTGTGACGTTCCCGCCGTGGATGCCCAAGTACGGGACATCAAGTCTCTCTGGCAGGTCACACGTCAGGCCCTTCTACGGGCCTCCTCTCGTATCAAAGCCCAGGCCGACAGGTACCGGAGACCGGCGCCCATATTTAAGCCGGGTGACAGGGTTTGGCTATCTGCCAAGTACATTCGCTTCAAAGTGCCCAGCTACAAGCTGGGTCCTAAGTATTTGGGCCCTTTTGTGGTACTTCGGCAGTTAAATCCGGTGTCCTACAAGCTCCGCTTGCCTCCCACTCTGCGTATCCCGAACTCCTTCCATGTCTCGCTCCTCAAGCCTGTGGTGCTGAATCGCTTCTCCCGTAGATCTGTCTCGCCTTCTCCTGTGGCCGATTCTGATAACATCTTTGAGGTCAAGGAGGTCCTGGCGGAGAAGACAGTGAGGGGGAAGCGGTTCTTCCTTATCGACTGGAAGGGGTTCGGGACTGAGGAGCGTTCGTGGGAACCTGAGGCCAACCTGTCCCCTGACCTCCTTGCTAGGTTTCCAAAAAAGAGGGGGAGACCTAAGGGGGGGGGGTACTGTCCGCGCCCATCTCCCTGCTGCCGGGCGCAGGCACTTACCAGCCACGCTCCGGTGAACGCTGCCTCTGTCTGTTCCGGCCGCCGCACGCGTGCCCGTGTCCCTAGGCGCCGGCGCGACGCGCTTGGTCTGGATTTTTAAAAGGGCCAGCGCCCCAGTAATTGGTTATTGCTGGGCGCTGGTCTATTTAAGGTACACGCCCCAACACACCTTGCCAGGTTCGTTGGTGTGCGTCCAGTTAGTTTTGAGAGTATTGAGAGTCTGTTCTGAGCGCCCGTGTACCAGTCCGTTTGCTTACGTTCCTGACCTTGCCTGTTTGCCGCTGCCCTGACCGTCTGCCTGTCTCTGGGCCACGAACCTCTACGCCTGCCCTGACTTCTGCCTGTCCCTGACTACGCCTTCGGATTACGATTCTGTACCACGCACTACCCCGGCCTGCCATCGCTAGCAAGTCACGTCAGGGGTAAGACCTGGTAGCCTCACGCCGCAGCAAGTCCATCCCGCTTTGCGGCGGGCTCTGGTGAAAAACCGGGGGCTACTTAGACTCCATTTCTTGACGTGGCTTACACCAACGCTAGCGGTGGTCCAGCGAATCCACCATACCCGTTACACCCACTTTTGGATTCTCAATAAATAAATGTTTTTTGAAAAAAATAAACAAAGTGGGGTCCCCTCATTTTCCATAACCAGTCAAGGTAAAACCAACAGCTGCAGCCTGATACTATCAGAATGGGGTGGTCATACATTACTTTTTATTAATATGTAATAGTGTAAGTTGAGAAATAACGGAAATTTTTTCCCCTAACAACAAATCTAACTCCACTTCAACTCCTCGGCTCAGGCAGACCACATTGAAATAGATCTGCCTTTTCGAGCAGTAATGCACCTAGTTTTGTCGACCCACATTCATATATGTGTCTAATATTACGAGTGTGGTGCGCCACAACCCAAGAATATCCCCTCATGTCAGGCGCATTAAAAAGTGTCGAGTCTTACGAACAATGTGCTTAACAAATTCGTTTAGGGCATTAGACATCGTAATGTAACTGGATCACTTTAGCGCATTTTATGCCAGAAAAGGTGGAAAAACTCAATCATACATGTCTCCCTAAGTTAGAAGGCCTAAACAAGAAAGAGTATTTTTACTTGAACATGTTTCTTTATAAAATATACCTTAAGATGTCACGTGTATGGACAGAAGTTTTTTGGGACAGTTGCGCAAAGGACTGCAAGAACACATAACTTTGCAAAGGCTCTTTCAATCTCCCCATTTAATCTCAATTGAGAACCTTTGATATGTATGGAACAGGACAGTCCACAAAAAAACAACCAAAGAATATCACGGAACTCTAAATGCTCTACATGGATTTGCAATAAACTCAAAATGCATGTATACCTTCAGACACTCATTGCATGTGTAATCAATTTACTATACAGAGTTTAGTGCGTTTCCAGGATATTTAGTTTTAGTTAATTTTCCCGTTCAAATAATTCTGAATATGACGGTATAATATTGCATAGTAGCTATTGTTTCTTTTTTTTTTATCACATACTTTATTTGGCACCAAATCAATTACATAGCTGTAAGGGACTGTCAGGGCACACTCAGAGACACAGATGAGTGAGGACCTGACACTGGTCCCAACCTCTGTCCCTGTGTTTTGGGGAACCCAATTCCTTACCAGGTCGGCCCCAACCAGAAGACTGATGACTGCTCTGAGTAAGTGAAACACAGACAAAGACAAACAAACACGGAACAAACAAGAGAAGTCGGGCAGGCCAGGTCAGTAACAAACGGGCAGAGCAGTATAAAAAAGTGAGACAAAAGAATAACCAGGAACCAAGCCAGAGTCCGAGAGCACAGAAAGTCAAATGAGAATACAGGCGAACTATAGGGAAGGGAAACCATATAGCAGGCACAGGTGACTGGTAACAGCATCCTTAAATAGGGACCCAGAGAACACAGAACCGAGGTGATTGGTGGAAAGAACACAAAACCAGATAGTTTAACAAGACTGTCAATCAAAGAGGAACACAGGTTAACTGAAAGAGTGCTGGAGGATTCCTGGCCACAGGTGTTGGCCAGGAATCAATTAACATACAGGGAAAGAAGGACCAGTTCACACTGGTGAATAAGAATACAAGGTATTACGTTAAAAACCATGGTTTACATCGTACCGGCTGTGGTCGGTGACCAGAGCCAAAAGCCGGGGTGTGTCAAGCACAATCATGACAATCATGACAATAGCAATGTATGTGACCGAGTGAGCACCATTTTTACAAGTATAAAGATCAGAAAAACATGAATAAAACAAATACACAACTAAAGAAACATACATAAACCAGCCAGAATTTTGTAATATCACAAGACCTATTAATTTTAATTTGTCATCGGGTATATCTGAGGAATGGACCCTGCCTCTGCAACAAGCTTGATGACACCTCAATCCAGGTTGTAAGGAGACAACGGTGGATGCAGACAACCCAGCGCTCCTGCCTGGGCCTCTATCAGAAACCATCTGGTGAACCGGAAAAGATCTATCAGTTTGTTAATTTTGTGTTGTGAATAAAATTTCTCCACAAATACTCTCCATTTCCTAAATAAATGTTTTGACATTGCCTCCTTATGACGTTCTGTGAACATTTGGTCAGCAATCACATAGGTTTATGTTTGTTCTTCTACCATATTGATTGTGAGTACTGAGGGTTCTAACCATTTAGTCAGTAGGCATTGCTTTGCGACCAAGAGAATTATGTGTATTATTGCTGGCATATTGTGCCCTACTTGCGACCCTGATACATTTACATTGCTCTTCTGACCATGCAGCAGAAAAACTATTGGTGACAAAGGTATCTGACCCTTCCACAGGGATAGCAAGATGTTTCTGACTTCAACCCAGAAAGATTTCACCTGACGGCATGTCTTTAGGCAATGGTAGAGGTTAGCTTTATCCTCGGTACATTTTGAAAAAAATGTCATTCTATCTGGGAAACCTGGCGTTGGTGGGATATCAAAAGCATATATTGCTGCGTGTACCATTTTAAAATAAGTTTCCCTCCATGTTTCACTAATAATATGTTTGCGTATCTAATTCCAACCCCTGATAATTTCTGTTTCTATTTCATTCATGCCTAACCATTTATTCCACTTTTTAAAGCCGTCCCCTGGGACAATTTTGACATACTTATCCCTAAGAACGGTATATGTCAGTATTGGATTTCCTCTGTGAACCTGTTCCAATAGAACTATCAAATGCATTTCTGCCCTTCTCCTTACATATGTCTGTTAGCCTGGAAGTACAGCAAGATCTGATTTGTAGGTACTGCAGAACTTGCGAGCCTGAGATGCCAAATTCTCGCCTCATTTCCTCTAGTGTCTTGTCTATTCTCTGTTGAATGGAATAATTGGGTTATTGACGATATCCCTCTCTCTATCCATTCGTTCATTTCTACCTGCTTGGAATTAAAAGTGTTCACAAATTGGTAGATATTTGGAGATTTGATAGGTCAGCCCATATCTTTTTCTCGGTTCCCTCAAGATGGCTATGGTATTCCTTAAAAGGATTGAGTGCTTTGCTACTTCAGTGGTGTGGGCTTGTCGTGTGTGTATTAAGCTAGTTAGCTTTTCGCCTGCCAGATTTTCTTCCATCACCCAGTCTGAATAATAATAGTTTTTTTGGATCCAATTTAGGATATGTCTAGCTAGACAGGCTATACTGTAGCTCCTTAAATTTGGAAGATTTGGTCCCCCCTCAGATTTATGAGATTGTAGTTTTGTAAGGGCTATTCTGGATTCTTTGCCTTTCCATAGAAAATTAGAGACCATTCTATTAAATGCCTTAACATCTGCATGATGCAATAGAATGGGTATTGTATGGAGAGGGTACAGAAGACTGGCAAAGGGTATCATTTTGACAAGATGGACTCTCCCCAACAGGGATAAGGGTAGCCTGGAGTTCCTTTTGAATTTTATTAAAAGTGGAGGGTAATTTAATTTATACAATGATGATGGTACATGCCCTATCTTTATTCCCAGATATTTAATGTATTCTTTGGCTATTTAATAACCCATTGCCCTGACTGCTGCCACCTCATTAGGAGTGCTTCCCGCTATCCATAAAAGCTCACACTTACTGTATCTCTATTAATGTGATATCCAGAAAAGGAACTAAAATGGCCCAAAAAAACATTATGTAGTTGTGCCCCCGGTGAGCCCATGAATAGGAGTATATCGTCCGCGAAAGCAGTTAATTTCAGCTCTTTCCTCCCTATCTTAATTCCATTACATATATGGGATTTTTCTAGTGTGCTCAGTAAGGGCTCAAGAGTTAAATTGAAAAGCAAGGGTGACAGTGGGCATCCTTGCCTATTACTTTTCTCTAAGTGAAAAGCATCTGATCTGAATCCTGGTGTGTAGATTGCTGCTCTCGGATTTCTATATAGTGAGGAGATGTAATTGCGAAATTCCCCCTTTATCCCGAACTTATCGAGCACCATCTCCAACCAGCTCCATCTAACGCTGTCGAAAGCTCTTTCCCTGTCTAGTGACACTAAAGCTTTGGTTGATTTCATTCCCTTTCGGCTCATATGCATATCCATAGCTCCTATTACTTTTCTAATGTTCATCACTTTAGCTCTTCCCTTTACAAATCCAACCTGCGTATGTCCTATCAGACTGGGGAAGAGAGTCGCCAATCTATTGGATATTATTTTAGAGACAAATTTAATATAATGATATGCTATCACCTTCTAGCAAAGTGGAATAATACTGAGAAAGGATTGGAGACACCTGAACCTGGAGAATTTTATAAAACTCTGATGGGTATCCATCTGGTCCTGGTGCTTTACCATTTCCCAAAGATTTTATCGTGTTTTGAACTTCTTCAGATGTTATCTGAGTGTTTAGGAATGCCCTTTGTTCTTCTGAAATTTTTGGAAGGTGGCAACGACTTTAAAAAAGCTGCCCCGGCCTCTCTGAAGTCTTTTCCGGTGTCCTGGTACAGTTTTTTGTAGTATCTCTGGAAAAGTATATTAACTTCCCTCAGATTTGTGGTGACTTTACCCTCACTGTTCCTTAGGGATATGATCCCCCTATACCCTCTTTGCGCTTCTGCCAGCCTTGCTAGTAGCCTACCCGATTTGCTACCGAAACGGAATAGTTCCGCCTTGGACTTTGTTCTGTAGAGCCTTTCTCTCCGCTCTAACCAAACCTCAAAAAGCTGACTAGCTTCTTGCCAGAGTTGTTTATTTGCTGGTGAGTCATCGTTAACAAAGACTAAATACGCCTCTTGGAGGGCCGCATGAACTATACATATTTCTTTTGCGTGACTTTTTTATAATGAGAGACGTGACTGATTAATCTACCTCTGAGAACTACTTTGGCAGTTTCTCACAATAACCGCGGATTGTCACTATGCTCTGCGTTTGCGGTTAAGAATTCAACCAACAGCCCTGCACCATTTCCGCAAAAGAATCATCACCCGCCAAAGCAGCAGGGAAGCGCCAGACAAAATCTTGCCCCTTAGGGAATGTGTCAACAAATTCTATTACTATGGGAGCATGGTCCGAGATGAGAATATCTCGAATATCTACTTCTAAGACCTTGTGAATCAGATTATTGGTGATAAGAAAGTTGTCTATTCGAGACCAGGAGAAGAATGTGTACTCCCTACTATCTTAGTGGGTCAATCTCCAGACATCAGTGAGCCCAGTTAACTCAACAAAATTTTTTAGACCAATATCATTTGACACACGTTGAGTGGCAACATCTCGCTTACGGTCTTATTCTGGCCTAATTACCACATTGAGATCACCCCCTATAAGCATTGTGAGTGTTTGGCCAGAGAGATTGTGAGTGCCCAATTTTTTGTAAAACTCTAATCCTTCCTTGTTGGGGCCATATATTTTATATATGCAAATTTCCCCCATTGGACATTCCAAATGGATTTTTGTCTACCTGCCCTCTTTGTCTGCTTCTGTTGAGAGTATATTGTAAGCTAATTATTTTCTCAGTAAGATCAGGACTCCATTTTTTTTTAACTGAGGAGGATCCCCACACCTCGCCCACCCATTATTATTTCATTCTACAGAAATTGCTGGAGGAAAGGTGAGTTTCTTGTAGCAAGGCTACATCGGGTTTCAGCTTTCCTAGGTGCCATAGAACCATGGATCTTTTTTTGTGGAGACAATAGGCCCTTTACATTCCATGAAATTACTTTCATGTTTTATACATACTGATTATAGTCTGTGTGCTGCTGCTGTTTTTACAAGAAGATTTGTCAACACCTGCTCCCTCGTTTTCCCCAGGCTACCGTATAACACAACTGCTTTCTGGCTTAAACTTAAAGATATTTAGAAATCTGCATTAACATAAACCTGAACAATGTCAAAATCTGCAATTTCTTCTTACCCTACTTTTGAGAAACTTCTCTTTTTTTCTGACGTGCATATTGGCTCAGAACATCGTCCGAAATGTTTGCACACTGCCATCACCAGGTCATGTATATAAACTTAATGCCCACGAAGAAAAAAAAAAAGAGGGGGGGGCATAAAAGAGATGGATAGAGCATGACACATAGGTAACATGTATCAGATAGCAAGTATCCTACTTATTGGACCGTCCATTGAAATCTCCAAGAAGCGCCCAAGTCACTCAGGTTTTGCTTCTTGTTTCCTGCAGAGTTTGAGGTCATCTTTGCTCCTTAGGTTTGGCATGCTGCAAGACACCCTTGTCAGGCTCGGGGTTTGAAGAGCGAGATAATCTTGGGTACGATATGAAGAAGACCCATCTTCCTCTGGCAGTGTTTTGTTCAGAAGATGACGCAGACTTTCCTCTGCCTGTTGAACTGTGTTGAAGGATTCAATGGAGCCGTCAGGAAGTACCACCGTTAATGTGAAAGGATATTGGAGCTGGAATTTTATTTTTTTGGAGTATAATGGTAGAGCACAATTTGCTGAAAGCCTTTCTTTTGCATGAGACCTCAATTGAATAATCATTGAAGATTAAAATGTTCGAGCTTTCATATTTTAGAGGTTTCTGGCGATTTTTGAAACTACGAAAATACTTTTTTATCGTTGTAGTCCAGAAATTTGGCAATGACTTATCTCGGAAATTGGGATCATCTATCTGCGCTATTCAATTTGGTTGCTCTGTCAGGTCCCGCTCTATGAGCTCTTTCAACCTTGCAAGTCATATCTAGGTTCAATGCAACAGGTAGAGCCGCTTCGCATATATTCTGTAGTTGGCTCGCAGGTATTTTTTCTGGTAGTCCTATAATCCTTAGATTATGTCTGCGTGAGCAGTTCTCTAAGTCTTCCAACTTGTTAGAGATTTGCTTATTTTTTTCTGTGAGATCATTGATGCGCGTGTGTAAATCAGAGATTTCATCTTCTGTTATACATAGTCTCTGTTCCATTTCTTCCTGTCGCTTGCTTAATGACTTCTGTCTGTAAATTTTGGATTGTGGCTAGCACTTAATTTGAGAACAGGCAATATTTTCCTGGTCACTGCCGTGATGAGTTTTTTGTAGTTAATTTTGATTTGAGGGGGGACATTATCACACTTCTGGGATTCTTCCTCTGAAGTCCCTATTTCTTCTTGATCTGACTCCAGTTTGTTGACGGCTCCTTTATCTTTTCTAGTGATATGCACCATTTTATATCCCTTATATTCTAAGGGTTTTGGTATTAGAGATTGAGAACAGCATAATTGTTTGGTAGGCTACGGCTGTGGTAACCCGGATGAGGGTGAAGAAAAAGACCGGGAGATACCAAGGAGCAGGAGCGTAACTACCGGCGTAGCAAACGTAGCAGCTGCTACCACGTCTACTACCCCAATAGTTCTGCTCCTGCGCCCGCCAGCAACGAACATAAAAGCTCACTGCCGGCAGGTCTGAGCTGTGGGCCCAGGCGCATGCTGCCTTTGAACACCCAGGCCCTCCGGCCCGAGCTTTCAAGGCAGGACTGCCTGGGG
>JAODAL010044843.1:0-32504 GCA_025379985.1 Phyllomedusa bahiana | reverse complement strand
TTTTTCCCCCTGACATTTAAGAATTTGTAAGCAGACACAAAGATGTCCCAGTTGACCAATTTACAGGTTACCTTTCCCGGGCATTTTACTCTTATTTGGGTGGGTTGAAGGAAAGTGTTTATTTTTTTGGTTTTGTACCGGGGATCCAATAGGGTGGCCACCCAGTAACTGTTGTTCATTTTGATGGCCTTAATGTGTGGATCATGTTGAAGGAAATGGAGCATCCAAGCACTCATGTGAGAGATGGAGCCTTGATTTCCCAAGCCTCTGGGTTGAGGGGCACTAGCAAACTGATCTTCCTCATCTTCCTCCTCCGCCTCAAATTCGTGCCAACCTCTTTCCAAGGCAGGGACGTCGGTAACATCGGTGTCTAGGAATACCTCCTCCTCCTCCTCCGCTGCCTCCGGCACAGCTTCAACACAGCCCTGACTTGCCTCAGATGATACACCCTGAGAGCTGATGCGCCGCCTTGCACGAGCCCTGGACCACGAACCACTACCTAATGAAGACCGGTAAAATTGTGAAATTGCCGGGCCTTGTGGATTCGACGGAGAGAAAAGGCTCCATGTCGCATCTGTGTCCGTTCTCCTCCTCCGTCGCTGGTGGGACCTGATTGTTTCAGAGTGTCCAACGATCGTTCCAGAACTAAGATCACCACAATGCTCTGCTGACAAGGGCATTGTACGCACTGACCTTTTTGGTGGCTTCTTCAAAACTGGCAAGGAGGGTTTTGCAGAGCTCTTTCACCTGCCTCCACTCTCGGTGGCTCAAACACCCTGAGGTCCGCACCGCTGCTTGTCAGGCCAATGTGTCACTTCATACTGCGTAATGGCATTTCTCTGCTGCCACAATCGCTGAAGCATGTGGAAGGTGGAATTCCAGCGTGTTTCCACGGTAAAAAAATGAGACGGTTGTACAGGGAGGCCGAGCTGACGCTGCAACGCAGCAGGTGGACGAAGCAGGGTGCGAACGGCAAAGTTGCGAACTCAACCTCGAGCCCTTCTCAGCAAGCAGTCCAGACCCGGGTTTTGCGCTTTAGGAAAATTTGGACGACAAGGTGCAGGACATGTGCCAGGAAAGGGATGTGCTCCAGCCTACTGATCTTAGAGACATGGGCAGCTGAGGAACGCTTGGTGGTGGCGGAGAAGGAGGAGGAGGCGGAGACAGAGGGTGTGACAGTGGTTCGAAGCCCGGCTCAGTGTGGCCTTTTTTGGCCAAGTGTTGCCTCCATTTCAACTCATGCATTCGCTGAATGTGACTAGACATGTTCGGTAGTCGGTTTAAACACCTAAGAGTCTTGCTCTTATGATGCGGTTTACGGCATTAGGCGGCATATGACATCGCTGGAGTGTATCAGGAGGACTTGCTCAAAAATGACCAGGCATTGAGAGGTCCTGGTCCTTTTCGATGGCGACATAAGCGAGAGTGCGGGAGTTTCCCGATGATCGTCGGCTTGGCGTATCATCTCCAAGCGGACCATTCTGCGGACCCGCCCGCTCCCTTTTTGAGACGGGAACCCCCCCGTACTGACACTACACCCCTATCGTCTTCCTCACTACGTTTCAGTGTTGAAGCAGCTCGCCAAGAAATTTCTGCTCGTAAAAGAACAACGTTGAATCAGCCAATGTCGTCATCCAAATCATCATTCAACACAGGTGACTTAGTCGTACTTACATTTACTGCATCCAGGACGATGAGGGCTAAAGCAAGACCAACCCGGGATTTTTGCCGATTGACCCCCGGATTCCTTCTCCACCCCTATGATGGAATCTGTAGTTAATCGGGCATTCTGAGCACAGACAAATTCACACCCTCCTTTGGCTATGGACTCTTTGGAAATGCCTTCTAACCAAACCGGCATTTTGTCATCATAAGAGAGTTTCAGAAATCGGATGATCCCTCACAGTGTGTGGGTAAACGACGTTAACTTTTGGGCGGCCTTTGCTTCTTGTTGGTCGGATGCTGACAAAGTCCATTTGTGGCCGGTAGACTGGGAGAACAAAAGGAAGTAAGTCTGCTGGATGCAGGGTCTGCATTAACCACTACAGCAACAGATTGGCATACGCTGTTCGTTATGAGATTCAAAGGGCCTGACCAGTGATGAAACAGCACTGCACAGGTCTGCCAACGGACGTTACGCTGGCTTGCGTGTTGTCGCCAACATGGCAAGGAGAACTTCCTTTCCTACCTCTCTTACCACTACATGTCATACACCCCTCTCTTGCTCGGCTTACCACTTGCATTTCGCTCCCATGCTCTCAGAAAGATAAAAATTTTAAGTTAGTCACGGAAGAGTTTTTGACGTCTATTATTAAAAAGTCGGCAATCACAGCTATTCTTAAAATCCCTCTATTCCTACAGCCAAACTACGGATTAGAACTGTAATGTTTCTAGCGAATTACCTGTGAAACTGCAGCCGTCTGGTGGAAGAACCCGTTAAGACAAAATCCATACACCAGTGGTTCCTTCCAGTCACAGGGATTTTTCTAACTGCCCCAGTGTCAGGTCTAGGATTGATAGTTTTCCAACAAACTATCATAAAAGTGCGCTCCATCTCGCGCAAAATGCGATTCACCGAGTGCAATTAACACAGAATCAAAAGTTACACGGATGAGAAATTGCATTTTTTGCCAGCAATGACAACAAATGAACAGTTGCTAGAAAATTTTCTCTTTGTGTTATTTACAAAGTCATCAGAAATCGTTCGTACAACGTGGGATATTTGAAAATAACTAGGGCACCGCACCCGAACAATACACCATATTTAAGTTATACAGATAAACAAAATGGTTTATTTAACTTGTGTACTGATAAGTGCTAATAGGTTGTTTTTGCAACTATTAAATACAACAGCAATTACAGAGAAATGTCTGTATGGTGATTTAAGTAAAAGATGGGTCTTTCAACAAAAATGGCCCAATGTGCCAAAGTGAAAAATAAAAAACTATATTTAAATTGTGTATACCTACGGGATAATATCAAGGTGGTTTTTTGCCAAATAATGATTTCTACTCCTGCGGTGACTAGAAAAGGTCTGTATCTATTGTAAGTACAAATTGGGGTCTCCTTGAACAAAACCTGGGCCGCCCAAACCCAAAGTGAAAAACATCGTAAGTAATTTGTGCACTGATAATAATAGGTGGTTTTTGCATACCTAAGAAATACAACAACAATTACTAGCCAAAATTTCCTGTATGGTAAGATAAGTACAAGATGCGGTCTTTCAACAAAATGGAACTTCCGCCACAATGTGAAAAAAAAAACCTATTTAAACCCCCTTTAAGCTGATACACCCCTGAAACGGAGTTAATGACCAAGAACATTTTTTTTTTTTGTATTTTTCGCACTCCTTGGTTTCAACATGTTGTAACTTTGTTATTTTTTCAAACTGGCGGGCTCGCAGTTCGTCTTTGAGGCCTACGTTTTATTCGAGAAATTTGTACTTTATGGGGGAAATTGTTTAAAATAGCTTATAAATAATTTCACAGAATTTTTATTTAATTTTTTTAAATGTTTTTTTTATTTTTTAACCATTCCCAATTCTCACTTAATTAATTGTTTGATTACCATCGGTCGTGTCCGGAACCTAATTTGTGTAGGTTTTTCTCCTGTGCGCTAGTGTGTAATTTATACAACAATTATTTTTTTTATTAAATTATTTATTTTTTTATATATTTTTTTTTTTTTTATTCATCTTTTTTTTACATCTTGTTCTGTTTGTTTTTTTTTTTCACCTTTTTTTAAAAATTCACCATGAAGGAAGAACTGTTTTCCAATTTTTTTTTATTTTAATAATTAGTAATTAATTAGCATTTTCATATATGCTAATATAATTCTAATCTTTGTAACTTTGACACAGGCATTGATCGGGACAGCACACAGTGTGTCCGGGGGTCTCTGGCTTGTTTACTCAGACAGCTCTGGGGACCCTCTAGGTCCACAGAGCTAAATGTGCAGCCGTTCCCTGAGCTCTTGTCGGGTCCACCGGGTGTTCGATCACCGAAAGAGCCAGAGGGAACCCTTTGACTGCGATGCGGTAACTCACTGCCGCCAACATCAAAGGGTTAAAGCACCGGGCTGCAGAGGTTTCATCCGCTGCCCGATGTAGAGGGAATGCTCTGATGTAGTAACAGCCCGAATACCTGAGCCGCAAACTCCCCGGTGTCTACAGCGTGTATAAAGGACGTTGATGCTGTCGAACGACATGAACATGCCCGCAGTCAAAAGACGCGTGGGCAGGTCGTTATAAGGAATTAATTTGTGTAAGGATTAATAAAAATGTGGTTTTTGCACCTATGAAAATACACCTGAGGGGACTAGAAAAAGTTCTGTATCATGTACAGTACAAAGTGGGGTCTCCTTGAACAAAACTGGGCTGCACAAAAATCGTGAAAAAAAAAACCTAATTCAAATCGTGTATGGATTATCAAAGGTGGGTTTGTGACACCTATCAAATACACCTGCGTTAATAGGGAAACAGTTCTGTATCCTAACTATCAAGTACAGGCTGCATCAACATACAATCGGTCTACTATTTCTCACCATTACTGTTAATAAAAAGCCATCTCAATACAGATTCAAAGCAGAAGTCTGTGGACTACACAATATAACTCTCCTTTCAAAAGCCATGCCTCTTCCTAGCCTGCTACTGTATGCATGGTGTTGCCCCCCCCACCCTCACACTCCCACATCTCCCTGCGGCTGCTACTGAACTAGATGCTTCTTTCAATTGGTTTCAGCCTATCTAACTAAAATCTGAAATTCTCCTAATCTCCTATGTCTCAACTGTTCACAGCTAAAATCATAGATGTCTCTGTGTAACAAAGAGAAATGTGTAGAAGGGCTGTATGAGGATATAAGCTGGACAGACGTCCTGCTCTTATGAGACCACAGACACCAACACTGATGCTGAACAAGAAGGGCTTGTTTCTATGTAAAACTAGGTCATGTGATTTTCCGCCAATCACAACCATACACAACAACAGTATGAATAGTCGCACACCAGCTTCACCCTGCTCTATTCTCTAAGCTGATTTGCTCTGCCACCAAAATGACAGGAAGCAGCCTGAAAACCTAGCGCAATATTAATAGTTTATGCGCAGATTCTCACCTAAATTATCGCCCGTGATTGGAAAATTCCGATCAACCTAATAAACCGTGCCCGATATTTCAACTGTAGTCGATTATATCGCTCAAAACTAATAAGTAGCAGTACAATATCGCTATAAACTAATTAAGCAAGAGTAAGTTTTTACATAGGTCAGTTTTCACCCATATGCTGGGATCTAAGAGGAACTACGTTGCAGAGAGGCTTCAGTTAAAGCCCAAAAAACATAGCATAGTATGAGTTTATTTGCCTGAATAAAAATGAAAGTGGGATGATGATGTCTATGTACTGTATTTCTTCTTTTATATTCCAATGCTGATGTAATATGTGGACCTGGACAAAATCTTTACAATTGGAAATAAAGATCTTTTCATTACCTTTTTATGCCAAATTCAGTAACAAATACAGTCCAGGAATAATAGTCTTGAAGTGATGTCCTCTTGATTTTGAATAAAATATCTATTAAGGTCTTATGAAACTGGCAATGAAAACATTGAAACACGTACAATCCCTGCTGCTCCAGGATACCATTTTCGGCACATTGAATCTATCATCTTGGTTAGGCTCTTCTTTCATAACAGTCTAAAAGCTTAGGACTGCCATTCTGGAGGTGGTTTGCTTGAGAATATTTATCAAACTATGCCATCGTACTATTCACACCTCTGCAGATACCTTTTTGAAATTTGCTGAGCTTCAGAAACTTGCTGAAGCTCACAGAGTTGTTCTCTTTTACACTCAAATATAACCACATTGCTGTATATGGGCCTCACAACCATCTCCGGCACTTTTAAATTAGCCCTTTCTCTCCAGGAAAAGTTATTCCTACACCTTCTATGTCCTGCAGTATTTCTACACACTTTTATTTCCTCCTTAACATCTTTTATTCAATCAGAAGCCATCCACGTATATGAAAGTACGAGCGGTTGGCATTAAGACATGAAAAAAATACCACAGTTTAGGCAGTTGGACCCTGGTCGGTTCCCACATGATCATGTTAACATTTAAAATAAATTGTTAAGTTTGGACATTTTTCTGTTCAGGGGTTGTTAACATGCGTCTTTGGATCCCGATTGGATCCATTTTGAATCTGAGCGCAATCGCATACAGAAATTAACAGCGGTCGATTGGATCATAGACGGATCCCATAACACGTATCTTAAAACGTCATTTTTCATCGGACTCAAAATACCATGTGAACCTTTCCACTTAGGAGGATCTACTCAACAACAATATTATTTATAAGGGGCCCTGTTCCACCCCGCTGGATTACTCCAAGTCGGCCTCGCACTATAATTGGTGGGATGTTAAAAACATGCATTTAGTTTCCATGCTGTGAATATAACCATAGGAGGTAATTAACATAAACATTTTCCACCTTAACATGTGAAAGACTGGCTTTCACAATAATGGTGTGACCTTTTACTTTCTTCTGTGAAGTTCACACCATATTAAGGCGAAAAAACAGCGAGTGAAGAATTGATAACGTGTAGGAGTTGCAGCTTCCACTCACAGGATGATTAATAAATTTCTTCAATATTAAAACATGGTTAACATAGAACATTTCATACCAAATTATAGACACTTCAAGTGGCGAGATTAAAAAAGGGTCCCAGCTGATGCGTTTCAGGCACCATTGCCCACTTTGTATAGCTCCTAGGGCAAAGAATTTAAATGACGTATTTAAACCACACCTAAAGCACAGCGGGCCTTACTAAGCAAGTCTGTATGCATGTAGACTGTTTACATGAGCACCAAAACTGCGCTGTGTGCTGATAAGCACCCTAAGGATTTCAGAATTCTTTATATGCATCAGGTGAACTGGCAACTGTGATTTTCAAACATGTTTGATCCAGATCGAGTGGGACGTTCACAAGGATAAGTTGTCCTGAAATGGGAGTTTACTTTTTACTATTAGGAAATTTTTTTTTAAAATGACCCATTGAAATTATCAATAATAAAAGCCTCTATTTTGTTATCTTCATATTAGAGGTTTTGTTTTGGAAATGTACTGTTCTGTCTATTGTTTTACATCACTCATTACTTTTTTTTGCCACCACTTCTATTGTTATATATTAGACCATTTCAATAAACAGTGAGTTTCACATGTCGTGTAAAAAATACTTGACGACTCTGAGTAAAGTAAGCCTTTACAGGGATTCTGTCGGATGTGGAACCCCGGTGTGTAACAATTGTTCATGCCCCCTTTTACATATATTTCCATTTTATTATACCATACCCTCTTTGAATATACACTTTCTATTTTTTATTTTATAAAAATGAAGTGCATTTTACTGAGGAAAAAAAAACCCAGGGGTTTTACCCGATATCATCAACTTTTTTTTAATATGATTTTACTTTTTTTTTTTCCCTCTATGGTATTCTAGGATATCCCGTGTTACACTTTTATCGTTATTTGGCAAATTCATTTTTAATGTGGTTCTTACTGTGGTGATGGAAACTATGAGGACTTTGGGAAGGCTTTTATAGGACTTCTGTACATGGACAGACTCGATAGGTTGATTTTGTCTCCAGCTGGTCATGGTTAAAACTCAATCACTCTGAGCCCTTTTGTACTGGGTGCAAAAATGGGGTGCTAGACCCAATTGATGCCATGGCTTACATATTGAACTTAGCATCTAGATAGGTTAGTTGTCCAGATTTGGATACTGGACACTAGGGGGTGTCGGCACAGAGTCTGAGCAACAGCAGTCACTATTTTACAATATCTCATAGTATATAAATTGCAAAATAACCTCCAGAGCTGCTGCCAAGATGTCATCTGCCCCTGAGGTGTTTCATCATTGTGCCATCTTTTGTCATTCAATAGCAGCCCAGAGTGGCTAGGCCTAACCTGCAACACATAGACAAATGTCACGGGAAAAAAAGGGACAAGCAAGTTTTTTTTTTGTGCCACTTGATTTTGCACTATCTATTGTTTGGCCAGGCTATGTGTCGGCATTTTATATGATATATTGCACTATTTTATAGGGCAACTTTGTGTTTCTGTTTGATACACATGTATCCAGAGAGATTTTACTGGAAAATTGTGCTTCCAGCAGTCGACATTTCTATATCTGGTAAAGAATTATCAATCGAACTTTTGAAAAGCCTTCGTGTAATGTAAATCAGAAAAAACAATTGTGCTGTTAAGGAGGAATACTTGATAGTTCAATTGCAAAATTTTTGAAGCTTAATCAGGAGACCACTAGTTTGCTATAAGAAGGACACAATGAGGGGTTTAAAATAGGCCATGGTTTTCAAGAAGGTTTATATTTCCCGCCGATCTAGTCCATTTATATGACAAGAAGTAATTATCAGAGATGCAGGAAGATAATATGCTGAAATAAAGGTATGTGAATAGGGAGGAAGGATTATTGGACAGCCTTTGTTTCTGAGGACGGCACAACATTGTTTTGAAACCTACCTGCTTATGAAGATTAAAAAAAAACAGAAATTTGGATTGTAACGCAACGTCCCGAGAAGACAAATATCATGACTAATTTGTAAGAATGTCATATATCCTCACTTATTGGTGATGAAATGTGTAGGTATCCTCATTTTACTTGGAGCAATAATTAAACAGCAAAAGGACAATAGCAGTCAAGAGAATCTGACAAATAATTTCTCTTGGGAGAACAGCCATAATGGACTTGGACAGAATCTTTAAAGGGAGATTCCAACTTGTACAAAACTATTGAATTTTCATTTAATATCATGTGATTCTTAAAGTTTGCTACAGTAATGGAAAACATGACAGGAATACAATTTAAAAAATGTGAATGATAGGTACTGACCCAAAAGGTATATGTGTGCTTTGGAGGTCTTGAGGAAATAAACAAACCTTCTGTGGTGAAGAAAATCAAAATATATATTTTTGGATGGACTCAAATGACAAGACTAGACTATCATAATTTGAGAAACACTAGGGGGATGACATGTTGGAGGGTCTGCAGCACAGATATCTGGCGGTCTTTTATAGCCGATTATCAGCGTGCATCCCTGTTTTCAATCACGGCTTATTCTGTGCGCACTGCAGTTGGAATATAGGCCTATAACTCTTTTCTAAGTCGGTATTCCTGAGCCAGAACTGTTGCGCCTGAGCAATAGAATGCGCCCTGATTTATGACACGCCTGCCCAGAGCAGGTTCTAAATCAGGCCACCATTCTATGCCTTTAATATGTGCTGAAACAGACCACAACATTTAATGCATTTGCCATCATGTAAAAGGCGAAAAGACCTTTACTAAAAGTCATTATTCTCAGCAGGGGGAGAAGAAGAGTAAATTGAAGAAGATGCTATTGAGGGATTGACACACGTGGAAAAAGATATGAAGGCTCTAAGCATGTATCGAGACTAACTGAAAACCGATTACAGTTTAGCGCAACTATCCTCAGAATCTCTATGAGTTGAAAATAGACTCGAAAGCACCTGATCATCCATCAAACTGTTTACTTATTTATTCGGTGGTGCAATGTCATGATTGCCTGTTAAATTCAATAGAGGTACAGTGTATAGAATTATGCTAACATGGGGCACATTGTACACGGCACTATTATATCAAGTGGCAAGTAGTCTGTTCAACGTAACCAATTAGAGATGTGTGGCATCACTATAATCAGGAGGGAACGTTTGAGGCAAACTTTTAAAAAAATAATATATTTATTCAGGGGGTACAATTATCACATTTATGAGAGGGGTGGGGGAAGACACATAGGGCAACATGTCACGAAAAATGTCTAGGTATAAAACTCACTATGGTTGACCTACTTATGATACCAATCGTATTAAGGAGACTCGTCTGCTTCAACTGCGACTTGTCTGTTTTAGTAAAAAAACTTGTATTAACCTATGAAAATTCTCTCTCTTAATGGTTTATACATTATGCCAGTGAAACGCAAATGGTTCAATGTGTTTATTCTGATGTAAAAGTCTGCAGTATCATGATACTTTGTAGTCTGCCTGTTTAGCCCTTAAATCAGACCTCACTATAAAGTCATGTACTATGGTCAGTATTATTGGTTATTATCAGGTCTAAAAGGTTTGGTGGTAACATACACTTGTCTCTGGCTGTGGTAGTGTCTATTCTGTTTCTAGTCCAAATATGATTTTCAATATTTACTAAATGTCACTGTGATTTTCTTCTCATTTTTAGGTTAAAAATGGTGAGGAATAAAACATTATCATAGTAAAGCTTCAATTTTTCACATTGTGAAATTGACTCACGTATTTTTCACAAATGAGTGGCGGCGGATGGAGATTTTGTAAAGCGAACTAAGTACAGCAGTATTAGGAATCTTAAACAATTAATTTAAAGGATTTGTATATGATGATAAAAAGGGAATATGGTGAGATCTGGCCTACAGTGTTTCCTTGGGTTGATACACCGAAGTGCCCCTTGGATAAGAAGTAGTCTTATTGTTGTAATTGATGCTCACGCCCACTAACGACCAATTAGGGTTACTAGTAATAACGGAAGTGGCCTAAATGTGACAGCATATTCCTCATGGCTTTTTGGATAAGAGAAATACAACTGACCTAAATTATGCTTCATGGACTACTTTCTTGTTAAAGTAGTCATGAAGGCTTTTAGATGTTTCTTTCTTATACACGTATTTTGCCCATCCAAATACATGTGTTTTGACCTTATAAGAGGGATAGCATGCCACTTTTTATTTGGTCTCCTTGGATAGCAGTATTTTGGCATTTAAGATGTTTCTTAGTTTAGATGGCAACCTGTAATAAATGTGGCTTAAATATCATTCCAACTACCTGTTTAACCCGCTTACTGATATTTTAATGTACACATACGTCATGATCAGGAAGGGGTTCTGCAATTTTATGTATGGGTACAATCATGGAAGATCTTGTGGTTTACATGCGGAGCTCACAAGATCGTGGATGGGACCAGCTGTCATTTACAGCTGGCCTAATGCTGCATACCTGCAGAATTGGAGTGAACTCTGGCCCATGGGATGATTTAACCCCTTAGCTGTATGACTTCGCCCACAGCTAACCGTGAAAGACAGAAGGAACCCGTTACTTTTGTCCGGTGCCTTGCAGCTGTGATGTTCCGCTGCTGTGTCCATACCCTGCCAAGCCCGGAGAGTGTTGTAAGAAACACGCTCTGGGCTGTCTCGTGATGTCACATCATTCCCCAAAATGCATTGTGGGCAGTCGAAGGGAATGGGGATGACAGCTTGTCATAGAGACCAGTAAAGAGCTGTTCTACTCTGTGCTGATCTCTAGTGTATCAGTGATCTAAAGATCCACTGATACAAATTTCCCTATGGGAAGGACAAAAGGATATAAAGTGAAAAAGTAAAAAAAAGTCGAAAAAGAAAAACACAAAAGATAAAAATAAAAACACGTTCAACACCACTTTTCCTCTTTTACAATGGCAATTCTCACACAAAAAAGATCAAAAAAAATAATAAAGTGCAAATATTTGGTATCGCCGTTATGCTGTAGGACCTACAAAAAACTCACAGATTTGTGATTTTTGTTCATCAAAGCCAGCACAGAAAATGGAATAAAAAACAAAACAAAAAACTCACATAAATGTTGTACCAATGTAAAACTTCAGTTCATCTTGCAAAAAAACACTCCATTACACTGCTCTGTATATGGGAAAAATAAAAAGTTTATTGGCTAGTTTAGAAGACAGCAATGGCATAAATTTGTTTTACACAATGAAAGCAGCTTTTTTTAAAGGCTTTAACATAAAAAAAAAAAATTACTATTTATTAGGTATCGTCGTAATCATATCAACTCAACAGAGTTAAAAATCATTGTCATGTATACTGCATGGTCAGTCAGTGTTAAAAAATATAAATTTAAAAAGCGCTAACGGAATTGTAGCATTTTCTTACCCCTGCCTTCCAAATAAATGTATTTAAAAGGATCAAAAAGCCTTGTCCCACCACAAAATATTTTACAATGAAAACAACAAAATTTCACAGAACCTATTATCAAGATGTTATACATGTCCTGTACACAGAAAAAATTAAAAAGTTCTTTGGACTCTCAGTCTATGGCGATGTCCTTTTTGAATAAAAAGTGCTTCTTTATTTGTTATAAGCAAGTTATAAACATAAAAACCAATATATACATAGTTGGGTATTGCCTATAATCGTATCTTTCTGCATGAGATAAAGCTAGCAGGCTTTCATTCTGCATGTTGATGCTCGTGTTTTGTTAAAAAGGCATCACAAAAACCTTCATATAATAAATGCATCTAAGCGTCATTATGCACCCGGTAATGGTAACAGTAATTATTTTCAACTCGTTCCATACAAAAGACGAAGCCATAATTAGCTCTGTATAAAGAAAAATAAAAACTTTATGGCTGTCAGGACTATGACGAAAAATACACCAATTTTTTCTAATTGTATTTCTATTGTGTAAATGTAAGTAAAACATAAAAAACTACATAAAATTTAAATAATTGTAATGAGCACCGACCCTCAATAGTAAAGTTATCCTATCATTTACTTTTGCCAATGGTGGACGCTGTTAAATAAAGGAAGCACAAAAAACAATGGACGAACCTAGAGCTCTTTTTCCTACACATCGTCATTGCCCAATGCAAAAAAACTATGGGAAACATCTGTGTGCATTAAATTTACAATATTCCCCTAGATGGATCCATGAAGGGTGTTGAACCAAAAATGGCTGGCGAACTTCCTATATGGTTTTCCTGTTATGGTAACTTTAGGGAATCTGCAAACTGGGACATGGCCCCAATAAAATCTCGTTTTCCAAAATCCATATAGTGCTCCCTCCTTGTAGCCCTGTCATGCACCCAAACTGCAGTTTACACCCACATGATAGGGTTATTACCGAAATTGTTAAGAAGAATTGCTGTAACAAAACTTTGGCCGGGCTTTTTTCCAGGATTTCTTGTATATAAACATTTAACATTTTCAGCTAAAATGCAGTTTGTTGGAATTTTTTTTTTTTTCATTTTCAGAAAACCTAAACAACTAAAAAAAATTTGTGGAAGTTACTCCAACCCCTGGATTGTTTTCCTTAAGGGGTGTTTGTTTGTAGTTTCCAATTTTGTTTTTCATCCATGGGGGATGTTTATATTGGGTTGTCCGCAAACCTGTAATGGCGCCTAATTAAAATGTATTCGAAATAAGACCACAAATTCCCGATAGGTGCATAATCTCCTATCTCTGAGGCTTGTGGTTGATCCAAATAGTGTGCCACTGCACATATGGGATTTCTCTAAAAAACATGGAAGAATCTGGGGAATTGATTTGGAGTTGCATTTATTATGGTTACCATCGTAACGTGTCCATAACCGTGAATAACTGGATAAAAATCTTAAAAATCTGCAAAAAAGTGCAATTTAACCTCCACTTTGCTTTCATTTATGGAAATATCTACAATTATTCAAAAATCGTTCCATAAATAGTGCTTGAGCGATTACGGTGGGCTATACGACACGTCGGTCACGATGACGTAGTCGGACATCATAGGGAACAAGATATTCGCCCATGGTCCGATGATAGGATGATCGCCCCGCTAGATGACCATTAAAGTTTTTTTCTGGTTGCGCGAAGATGCAACAACACCTTCATTCTTACAACCCAAACAGGGCTGGAGGGAAGCTGGAATTAAAATCACAAACAGTAAAATGTTACGTGCTACATTCTTAGGCAACACACCTTAGGTTATAAAAGCCACAGAAAAAAAATCACAGACCATTCACTATCCCTGTATTGTACCACAGCATGACCCTTAAACCTGCATCAACCACAACATTAAAAAGTGCCAGAAGGCAGTATGATTTGAATAACCATCATTTTACTTGATAGTGGACATTGACAATATCCCTGGTCCTGGAACGCTAGCATGAGCCCCAAATCCTGCATGAACCACCAGATCTATAATAGTGCCGGGAAAAAGACAGTCTTTCAACCACCATTTTAATCGTTTTCAACTGGACATAGCTCTATACCTTGTCCTGGCCATCAGAATGAGCCCCAAACCTGCATGTCCCCAGATAAAAGGTGCCGGAAAAAGGAGTCTTCAACCACCATTTTAGTTTTCACTGGACATCTGATATACCTGTCCTGGGTCCACCGCTTGAGCCCCTAAACCTGCATGACCCCACATTTAAAAAGTGCCGGAAAAAGGAGTCTTTCATCCACCCATTTTTAGTTTCACTGGACATTGACTATACCTGTCATGGGCCACAGAATGTGCCCCAAACCTGCTTGACTCCCCCAATTTAAAAAGTGCGGAAAAAGGGTCTTTCAACCCACCATTTTTAGTTTCACTGGACATGATTACCTGTTCCTGGGCCACAGCATGTGCCCAAAAAAACCTGGCATGACCCCCACATTTAAAAAGTCGGAAAATGGAGTCTTTCAACCCCCATTTTAGTTGAACTGGCCATTGACTATACCTGCCTGGGCCACCAGCATGTGACCCCAAACCTGCATGACACCCACATTTATAAAATTGCGGAAAAAGGTGTATTTCATCCACCATTTTCGTGTAACTGGACATTTACTATACCTGTACTGGTGCTACAGCATGGACCCATAGGCCGGAGTTACAGTGGGTTCTGTGATAGCCGAGGTTGGCGTCCGTCATATTTTTTCACGGCAGGTTAAAATGCCTGATGACGCAGCAACGAAAACTGTCGTGCTGAAGCTGAGTGCGGAAGCGGAAGTGTGAGAACTCCAGCCTTCCTCTGTACACAGTCATATGACAACGGGTTGCGCTTGCCCCTCCGTATGAGTGTGGACCAATGAGCTTCACTTGGAAATATGGTGGTTAACGCTCCTGTTACACCCAGGTGCCCTTTATCTTGGCATTCTTTTTTCATATTTTACTCAACGTGATGGAGGAAATTGTCTCTGTACTTCTGTTCTCTGTCCGTGCTCCTACTCCTTGTCCTCTGGGGGAATAAAACCTACATCTGGCTCATGTTTTCCTGTACCTACCTTGTACAATTCAGAGGAATTTTTTTAACAGCTATTTGGTACATTGCAAGTTTTTTAGTTCTTTAATTCTTAGAAAACACATTTTTAAAATAGGATGGAATCCCACCATGTCTTTGTTTCTCTTTTTTTCATTGTATTAATGGGTTGTCTCATACAGGGATGATAGCTATGTTAAAGATCTTGTAAAGCAAGTCCTTTTTGCATTATGTGTCCTTCAAACAGGTCCTACCTATTCCTGTTTCTGGACAGCAACCATCACCCTTGAGCAACTCTTGACTTTGTGAAGAACAAATGTCTTGTTAGATACAACATTTTTTTGAATAGGTCCTTAGTATAGCTGCTGTCACAGCAAAATGCCCAAAAATACTCAAAAGCATGACCTTGAGCACTTTGGTCATTTGTGAGAAAAATGTCTGGTAGAAACACATTTTTTTATAATAGCACCTGTAGGATTGCTGCATTTAATAAGCAGCATGACCCAAAAATTATAAAAATGACTTATCAGCGACTATTAAAATTGTGAGGGAGAAATGCCACTTAGAAGCCACTATTTCTGGTTACAAGGACCATGATTATTGCTGTTATCTCCACAAGGCTACATGACCCCACATAAATTATTAATATGACTTCTCAGCCACTATTCAATATTGTGAGGAGAAATGCCACTTGGAAGTCACATTCTGTTCAATGGACCATGATTATGCTGTATCTCACAGCAAAATGACTCAAAACCAATTGACAATGCGAAAACTTCTTAAGATAAGGTGTAAATGGAATACGGTGTTGATCATGAAACCTTGCTGTCTTTTAAAGTTCCTCAATGCATATACAGCAAAATGCAAATGTGGGATAATGAGAATAAAAAAAATTGCAGTAAGAAAATGATCATTTTAAAAAAAAAGTTTTCAAGAGGAACCCAAATTTTTTTTTTTTTTTTTTTCTGTTGAAAAGGAATGTGAAGTAGACTTGGCAACTAATCGGTGACCTCGGCATTTGGGGCCACAACATCATCAGAAATCCCTGCCTGATCATCTTGATGAAGTCAAACGTTCCAATTATCTGTGGAAAGGCGGATGCGTTGTACTGTAATGACATCCTCCGCTGTGCTGAAGTTTCCGCTCAGATAATGGACGCTGGCTGCTGGGCAGGACCTACACCTCTATGGGTGACGAGCCAGCTCGGGCTATTCGTCCATTTTGTATACAGAAGTCCTATTGGTCCGGAAAAAACATGCAAAAACATCGGTGTTGAGACGCTGATAGTCGTGCACATATGATCTTAAGCTGATCTCTGTGTGTTGGAGGTGTGCACCATGCATTGCATGCGTTGTTTTATTATGTGGGTGGTAAATTAAGATTGCCAGAGGTCCACCCATTAGGCTTCTGCCAACACTTGCTGCTGCTGCGCTAAGCCTACTTGGCACTCTATGCTGTCACGGTCGCTGATGTTGTATCCACCGTGACATTGGGGAAAGTGATAGCAGTCGCAACAGATGTATCAGTTGATCATTCAGCAAGGTCTCCATTTCCTGCATTTTACTCTCTTTTTGGTGGGTGGAAGGGAAAGTGCTGTTTTTTGTTTTGTACCGGGGATCAGGAGGGTGGCACCACAGTAAATGTTGTTCATTTTGATGGCCTTAATGCGAGGATCCATGTTGGAGTAATGGGAGCATCACAAGACTCATGTGAGAGAGGAGCTTGATTTCCATGCCTATGGGTAGGGGGCCACTAGCAAACTGATATTCCTCATCTTCCTCCTCCGCCTCAAATTCGGTGCCAACCTCTTCCATGGACAGGACGTCGGTACATCGGTGTCTAGGAATTACATCTACTCCTCCTCCTCCTCCTCCTCGCTGCCTCGGCACAGCTTCAACACAGCCCTGACTTGCTGAGAGGATGTTTTTATACCCTGACAGCTGATGCGCCACTTGCATAGCTCTGGACCCCGAACCCACTGGCCTAATGAGGGACCGATTGAAATGTGAAATGTTGGGCCTTGTGGATTTGACCCCGGAGAAAGCTAGTGTCCGCAAATCTGTGTCCGTCTCCTCCTCAGTCGCTGTGCGGGACATGTGTTTCAGAGTGTCCAACGATCTGTTCCAGAACTAAGATCACCACATGCTCATGTAGACAAGGGCATTTTCCACCACTGTGAGTCCATTTTGGTGGATTCTTCAAAACTGGCATGGATGGTTGCAGAGCTTTTCACCTGCCTCACACTCTCGGTGGATTCAACAACCCCGAGGTCCGATACCGCTGCTTGTCAGGCATGTGTCACTTCGTAATGCGGGTAATGGCATTGCGCTTGCTGCCACAATCGCTGGAGCATGTGGAGGGTGGAATTCCATGCGTGTTGCCACGTCAACAATGAGACGGTTGACGGGGAGGGCGAGCTGACGCTGCAACGCAGCCCAGGCGGGACGATGCAGGGTGCGAACGGCGAAAGTGCAAAAATCAGACCTCGAGCCTTCTTTACAGGCAGTCCAGGACCGGGTAGATCTTTAGAAATTTCTGGACGACAGGTTCATGACATGTGCCAGGCAAGGATGTGTTCAGCCTACCGATCTTAAGCGGCTGCACAGATTTCGCACCAGTTATCGCACACACTTGCCTGGCACATGGTTCTTGTCACCAGCCTGAGATCGGTCTAGTTGCTTTGAGCCGTCTCACAGATTCACTGACCTGTGTGTGGGACGGTCTCCAAGACAGATTAATTTTAACACGGCCTGGTGTCTCTGGGCACGTGATGCCTCCAGGGGACCTTGGGGGAGAAAGAGCCCTGCACCATCCGTGGGTTTTGATAGAGCGTTGCAGCCGAGACTTGAAGCCACCGTCACCCCTGAGACATCCACCAGCTCACTCAGTGAGCTGTCACAAGAGATATAGCGGCCTTTGGCCGTGCTTATAGTCCATGTGTCGGTGGTGAGATGGACTTTCCGGACCAGATGGCAGACAACGCGCTTGAAAATTTTTGATGACACGTGGGCTGGCCAGGGCAGGGACGCTTTTCCAAGGCCAAAAGCCTGGCAAGTGCCGACATTCAGGCTTTTTGATTTGGGTTAGGGATGGTTTGGGTTTAAAGTGTTTCTTCTGCTCCCAAACTGGAAGTCTGAAGGCTGGCTGACTAGCTGGGCGATGTACGGCGTGACGGTCGTGCAAACTGGCGGCAAGAATGGATGATGGGGTAGGATGGGTATCTGAGTGGTGCTGGTGGTTTACTCGGGACGACGGTGGAGGCTGAAGAGGTGGCTGATCCCTGATCATGACTCTGATGAGACATTGGGCAGCTGAGGACGACTTGGTGGTGGCGGAGGAGGTGGAGGCGGTGAAAGAGGGTTTAGTGACAGGGGTTTGGAGGCCCGGCGTCGGTCTGGCCTTTTTTGGCCAAGTGTTCCCTCCATTTCAACTCATGCATTCGCTGCATGTGACTTGACATGTTGTGTGGTGAACCATTAAGGTCTTGACTCTAATTATCGTTTTAGGGAAAAGGCGGCTATGACATCGATGGGTGAATCAGAGGCTTGTCAAAGAAGGCCCAGGCTTGAGAGGTCCTGGACCCTTTTGACGGCGATAAGCGAGGAGCGGGGTCTGCGCTGACCGTGGCTGGCGGAATCATATCAGGGTATTCTGCGACCGCCTCTCCCTTTTTGTGGGCGGGACCCGTATTGACACTACCCATCGTCTTCCTCCTCTGTCCACGGATGAAAGTGCTAGCAAGCAAAATTCTGAGGAAAAGACCAAGATGGATCAGCAATGTCGTCATCATCATTCAAAACAGGTGACTTGGTCGTCCCGGACTTTCTGAATCACAGAAGCTGCGGGCTAACAACGCAAGGGCACTGCAAGGCGTTGCCGACCGCAGGGGATTTTTTGCTGATTGACGGCTTACTTCACCTCCTCTGGATGGCATCAGTAACTGGCGTCAGTGCTGATAATCATCCTCTTGATCTTTTAACTTGCCATCTGACCCAAACCGCATTTTGTGCTCAAAGAGGTCATTCTGGACAATGGATTATCCCACCAGTGGTGGGTTCACGAGTTGAATTTGGGCTGCTTTTTGTTGGTCAGATGCTGATGAGGCTGATGACGACATTTGTGGGCAGTGACTGCGAGGAAGAGGAGGTAAAGACTGCTAGATTGCAGGTTGACATTTCCACTGAATGGTCAGATTGGCGACGCTGTCGTTACTTAGATTCTCAGGGCCCTGACCAAGCGATGACAGGCTGACGGTCCTGACAACTGACGATACGCTGGATGCGTGTTGTCGCCAGCACTGGAGGAGCACCTTCTCTCGTACTTACCTCCATGTGCTACCCCCTCTCTTGCTCGCTTACCACCTGACATTTCGCTCCATGTTCAGAAATATAAATTGAGAAGGTATGGAATAGTTTTGAATGTCTCTATTAAAAGACGGCAAATCACAGCTATTCTCAAATCCCTCTAATCAAAACAAATATTGCTGGTATTCAAAATTTAACTGCAAAGGTGTCTATCACCAAATCTGGACTGGGCAAAAGTACAAAATAAAACGTGTATCTGTTATGTTTTGGTATAATATAACGGTATTTTTTGCACCTTTCAATTCTCTGTGGTGAATATCGAATTGCTGTTTTAAGAATTACGGTAGATACTGCGTCAATGAAACAGTGCTGGGTGCGCAAAAAGTCAAATACTAGTAACTGTTATGTTTTGATATAATTAACGGTATTTTTTGCAGACCTTTCAATTCACTGTGGATGAATATAGAATTGGATGTTTTAAGAATTTACGTATATCTGCATCATTGACAGTTGCTGGGTGCGCAAAAGACAAACAACACGTAACTGTTATGTTTTGATATGAATAAACGGTATTTTTTTTTTTATTCTGCACTTTTCACTTCACCTGTGGTGGATATAGATTGATGTTTTTAAGATTTACGTAGTGCTGCGTCAATGAACGTTGCTGGGGTGCGCTAAAAGTCAAAAAACACGTAACTGTTATGTTTTGATATAATAAACGGTATTTTTTGCACCTTCAATTACTGTGTGAATTTTGATTTGCTGTTTTAAGATTTACGTAGTGCTTGCGTCAATGAAACAGTGCTGGTTGTGCTAAAAAGTCAAAAATCACGTTACTGTTATGTTTTGCTATACAACGGTTTTTTTTGCACCTTTCAATTCACCTGTGGTGAATATAGTATTGCTGTTTTAGATCTACGTAGATGCTGCGTCAATGAACAGTGCTGGGTGCGCAAAAGTCAAAAAACACGTAAAATGTTAATGTTTTTGATATACTAAACGGTATTTTTTGCACCTTTCATTCAACCTGTGGTGAAAATTGAATTGCTGTTTATATTTACGTAGATGCTGCATCAATGAACAGTGCTGGGTGCGCAACAGTCAAAAAACACGTAACTTTATGTTTGTTATAATAACGTATTTTTTGCACCTTTCAATATCACCTGTGGTCAATATTGAAGTGCTGTTTTAAGATTACGTAGATGCTGCGTCAATGAAACAGTGCTGGGTGCGCAAAAGTCACAAAAATACGTTTAATGTTTATGTTTTGATATAATAAAACAGTATTTTTTGCACCTTTCAATTCACCAGTGGTGAATACTAGATTTGCTGTTTTAAGATTTACGTAGATGCTGCATCAATGAACAGTGCTGGGTGCGCAAATGACAAAAACACGTTACTTTTATTGTTTGATATAATAAAAGGTATTTTTTTGCACCTATCAATTCACTTCGTGGTGAATATTTGAATTGCTGTTTTAATGTTTTAACGTAGTGCTGCGTCAATGAACAGTGCTGGGTGCGCAAAAGTCATAAAACACGTAACTGTTTTGTTTTGATATAAAAAACGGTATTTTTTGCACCTTTCAATTCACCTGTGGTGGATTTAGAATTGCTGTTTTTAGATTTTCGTAGATGCTGCGTCAATGAAACAGTGATGGCGTGCGCAAAAGTCAAAAACACGTAACTGTGATGTTTTCGTAGATACACGTATTTTGGCAACAAAACAACCTGTGCTGACTACCAAGATTGCTGGTTTTGTATTTAAGTGAAAGTTGGATATATCAACAGTCACAGGTGTAATGGGTAAAAATTGAACACCTATCTGAATTGTATACTGATAATAAAAAGTGGAGTTTTGCAGCTTACAAAGAGTCCTGCACGTTACTAGATTATCCTGGAATGATTTCAATAGCAATTCTTGTTAATTATAAAGATATTCATACATGTCTACACTATGTTTGGTGAAACGTTATCCAGTGTCTCTTTATAGATAGAGCTTGTCTGTGTTCGGCCCGCGGCCCCCACCCCCCCGCTCACACGTCGTGAAATTTACAGCGGTAGATGCTGCGTTAATTTCGATAGCTAACTACATAAAATGTTCAAATCTTAATCTAACTAAATTGGAGGATCACAGCTATAGTAGAGGTTCCTCTGTGCAGTAATAGACTAATTCGCTGAGCTGTTTGGCCACAGGAGAGCGCAGGTCCTATCCCTATGTGACGCTGAGAGACACTGAGGCTGAAATCAGGAATCGATGTCTCTATGTAAAACGAGAGTCATGTGATTGTTCAGCCAATCGCAAAACCATTACACATTCCTGTCATGACGCGCGCTCACACATCTACCCTGCTCTATTCTGTAATATCATTTGATGGCCGCAAATATTACAGGAAGCGCCGATAATGGCACGATCTTATTAGATTGATTCAACAAGGTTTTGAACTTATATTTATGCATGATCTGGAAAATTTCGATCACCATAAATAACCTTGCCGATTTCAACTTTTGTTGATTAAAATCGCTCTACACTATGCCTCAATGAACAAAGCTGTAGTGCGCCAAGTAAAAAAAAACACCTATATGTAATGTATTCGGATAATAAAAGGTATTTTTTGGCAACCTATCAATTCACCTGTGGTGACTACAAAATTGCAGTATTCACATGTAAGTGCAAGGTGCATCAATGAACAAGCTTAGTGCGCCAAAGTCAAAAAACACGTATATGAAAATTTATTCGGATAATACAGGTATTTTGGCACCTATCAACCTGTGCTGACTACAAAATTGCTGGATTCTATTTAACTGCAAGGTGGGTATATCAACAAAGGTGGAATGGGCAAAATTGAAAATGAACACCTATCTGAAATGAACAGTATACTGATAATTATAAGGGGAGTTTTTGCACCTAACAAAGAGACCTGCAGGTTACTAGAAAACAGTTTTTCCTAACATAAGTTCAGGCTGCCCAATATCCAGGAATATATTTCAATATGAAACTGTTAATATTAAAGCTATTTGCTGTGCAATTCTACACTAAGTCTTGGTGAACATTTATCCAGTATTCTTTAGAGAGTTGTCTGTGTTCGGCCCGCGGGGGCCCCCCTCCGATCCCCCCGTGACTTTTACAGCGGTAGATGACTCTTTAAAATTATCTACTAACTACATAAAATCTTCCAATCTCTAATCCTAAATAATGTAAGGATCACAGCTACAGTAGAGCTTTCTCTGTGAAGAAATTAGGTAATAATGTCGCTGAGCTGTTTGGACTCGGCAGAGCGCACGTCCTACTGCTCTGAGACGATGAGAGACACTGAGTATGAACTGGAAGGGCTGTTCTATGTAAAAATTGAGGTCATGTGATTTTTCCAGCCAATCGCAAACCATACACTCCCAGTCAGACGTCGCACACACATCTCTCCAGGTTCTATTCTGTAAGCTGATTTGCTGGCACGCCAAATTGACAGGAAAGCACGCCGAAAATGGCGCGATCTTAATAGATGATGCACAGTTTTTAATAAAGTATCGCATGTCTAAAATTTTATTTCACATTAAAAACTGTGCCGATTTCATTTTGTCGTTATTAATCGCTCAAACACTTATGACAACCAATCACCCCCCCGCAATTACGTTGTGGGGGGGGGGTTCTCGGGGGGAGGAAAAGTGCAGCGCACCATTCCTCATTCAGCTAGAGGTTGTGGCCATAGTCACTGCGGTGTCTAAAGTGTTAACAGCAGGGATGGCACCAACTCCACAGCTGCCGCCGCTGTACAGTCTGGGGTGCAACGATGCAATGGGAAATCGGTGGTAGGCTCTAAACCCTTAAACAATTAAACCTTGTTACCTGCTTCCCACAGCATCACTCTTCCACAGCCTCTGCAGCCCGAGACACACCACCATTTTCCCCAAAATTTGGGGGTAAATAAGTTATAGTTCAAAAAATATGGTCCATTGTTAGAAATATGGGTCATACTGAATAGTTCATTACATTTTAGTGGCATAATTTTAGCATACATATAATCTATTGCATAATTTTTATTTTTTACATTTTTAAGTTTTATTTTAATAAAGTCACCTTCTCAGTTTATTATAATTTTAACTTAATTTTTAAGGTCATGGTTACGTTTTTCAGGTTATGATTATAGTTATATGAAATTTACGCAGGAATTTGTATTTGTATTTTACCACTTTTGAACAATAAAACCATATGACAAACAATTATTTGGAACAACGAATTGAAAGCCATAACTTTTTATTTTATTTCTAACATAACCTATGAATGACTTGTCTTTTGGAAAGAATTAATTTTTTTTTTCTTAAAACTTCTCAAATAAAGCTACACATTACTTTATAAACTATGTTTTTTTCTTTGCTTTTTTGGGGAGTCAGAATGAAATAATATATGATAAATTTGCCATTGTGTTCCTATATCTTTTTTTTTACTACCATGTATATTAAAAACCAGATCTGTAATAAGAGTTCTAGCACTAACAATAATAGTTTGTTTTTTTTTTCACATTTTATATGTTCATATACATATATCTGTCAACCAGGCACAATTCATTAGGCCCCTGGCTGCCCACAACAAACCATTAGGCATCTAACGATCACACATTGTGGGTCAGCCAAGAGAGAACATCTAGGTAGCTGTCCACTTATATTCTACCCGTCTTCGCTGCCGCTGTCACAATTCCAAAGGAGTTAAATAGTATTCTAACAGCTTACTGCATCACAATGGCAACTGTAAATATTACAATTTGCATGACTGGCCTTGACAAGAACACAGCAACCTTTCCTTGCACCCATTTACTCGGATCTCCAAACAATCATGGCACTATAACATTAGATAAATCCCATCAGTAACTTAATTTACACACACATTGATCACACAGAAGTTATAAATTTTTAGAAGTGAGGTAGTTGGGAGTATATTTTAAGTAGTTTTATTCCATCGATATGTGGACATATGACTATGCTTGTTAGTAGTGGAAATATATGTAATTTTGTGCTACCATTTCAGCTCATAACAAACCTTTTCACTACAAAAAAATAAATTTTGTAGCTGATTCCTGCCACTTACTGCCCGCGCACTAATATTAATGTCTTACATTACTTAGTGGAACCACAATATATTAGTGTAGTCCCCCACGCTTCTATTGCAGTATAAGACACATTCTGTGTGTCTCATTTTATATCAGTTGAGTACTGTTCTCATTAAGATAGGCAGTTGGTCCCTCTCACTCCCTTTCTTGTCATAATAGTCCGTCCAGTTAGTTTTATGCTGCCCCTATTTAAGGAGCAGCATATAGTAGAAGTCCAGGCAAAATCTCTGGGTAATCTTGATTACCCTGCCTACGACATGCTTTCCTCAACCAGTGTGTGTACTAGAGAAGACTGTAAATTATTGTGTATAAGTCACTGCTAAGGGTAATGTTCAACACGGCAAAATTTCCAGGGCGTATATCAGCTATGTAATTGCTGCTGCTTGCAATATGCCCTAAATTCGCTCTGCAATTACGGATAAATCATAGCTCTCAAATAGAGCTATGATTATGCCCCATCTTCCCCGGCATCTACAATCCTCATGATATATGCCAGAGTAGAAAGAAGTATCACATGTCTACTTCTTCCCTGTGTGTTATGAGTGCTCTGTCAGCACGTACTTCTAAAACATACCGCATATGCGTTCACATACTCAGTAAATGTGCCACATCATATGCCCGTGTGAGCCACAGTACCCCTAACCTGTCCTCCTAGGAGTCCCTTCAGAATTTACTCTGATTTTTACTGTCTTTAAATCATATCATCCTAAATATTACAGAGCTCACAAATCTATTATACAGGCCGGGTGTAGCTATAGTTAGGTTCATTAGGTAAGCAGTGCACTACTGGTCCAGCAAGCCTGAGGGTGCCCTCCAAAGTTCCTTCTGGCACATAATGAGACACCTAGCATTTTAATTGGAGCTTGTGGTTAGCTGGGAGGGTGGTGGGAGGGGAAACACTTTTTCTGCACTAGGGCCCAGAGGCTTCGAAGTTATGCCTCTTGTCTTTACAGGATTATCCTATCTTGTGGGAGTTTTACTCCAGCGTAGGTGGTATGTATATACTACAAGAAATGTCCGTAACATGTATCTGACAGATGCCAGGTCTTCCACCTCTGGTACACTCTGTACTATGTTTTAAGAGAAGGAGGTCCTCACTGTCTAGTGAATGACTCTGAGCCATGCAAGCATTCCGCAGGACTCTCTGTGATTGACATTGGTACCGATCTTAGAGGTGGAACCACAATCTTTCAGACATTTATGGCATATCCTGTGGATATACCATGAATCTCTGAGATAAGAATAGCCCTTTAAATCCTATTAGCAATGTCCACACATAGAGAACGTTACCCCTTCTACATTAACAGTGGTTGAAAATCATCAGAGAATCCACAAAACAAATTTTTGACAAAAATGAAAACAATATGGCTCTTTAACAAAAAAGTCCTAAGCATGTGGATGAGGAATTGTACAAAACCACTGGGAGTTTAAACCTGCACAACATCTGTGCAGCATTTCTGCCGATTAGTGTGTTGAAGTATGCCTTGAAAGTTGCACAGAAACAGAACAAATGTATAATTGTGGATTTCTCATCAGTTCATTCAAGTTGGAAAACTGATCTATATATAGATGCAAATATTTTCACATGTAAAGAAATTCTTTTCCATTGAGAACCATTATTTTTTTGGTCTAATTGTTAATTAGATTGACTGTGGCTAATGAGGGTAAAAATTGTTATTTCTGGCAGAGCATGACAGCTCTGAAATTACTCATAGCTATTTTGGAAGGTTTTGGAAAAGCTAAAGAATAGCAAATAAAAAAAATAAAAAAAACATGAAAACCAGTGTGTGAACATATATTTCTATATACAAGATGTACCTGTATGTCATTCTTATAACCAGACAAAGGAAAATAATCTTCGTGAAAAATGTCTTAGAATTCAAACCCATTTATCACTGAAAATAGCAAAGCAAAGGGCACAGGAACAGACTGGATGGATTGCTGGATTCAAATTTAACTGCAAGGTGGCTCTATCAACAAATCTGGACTTGACAATAGTGCAAAAAACACGTATCTGTAATGTATTCGGATAATTAAAGGTATTTTTGGCACCTTTAAATTCACCTGTGGTGACTACAAAATTCCTGTATTCACATTTAAGTGCAAGGTCCCTCAATGAACAAAGCTGTAGTGCGCCAAAGTCAAAAAAACACGTATCTGTAATGTATTCGGATAATAAAAGGTATTTTTTGGCCTTTTCAATTCACCTGTGGTGACTACAAAATTGCGTATTCACATTTAAGTGCAAGGTGCCTCAATGAACAAAGCTGTAGTGCGCCAAAGTCAAAAAACACGTATCTGAAATTCATTCGGATAATACAAGGTATTTTTGGCACCTATCAACCTGTGCTGACTACAAAAATTTTCTGGAATCTAATTTAACTGCAATGGGATATAACAACAAAGGTGGAATGGGCAAAATTGAAAATGAACACCTATTGAAATGTATACTGATAATTATAAGTGGAGTTTTGCACCTAACAAAGAGACCTGCTGTTACTAGAAAACATGTGTATCCTAATATAAGTTCAGGCTGCCCAATACCAGGAAATTATTTCAATAGAAAACTGTTAATTTAAAAAAGCTATTGCAGTTGCAATGTCTACACTAATCTTGGTGAATTTATCCAGTATTCTTTATAGGGCTTGTCTGTGTTCGCCGCGGGGGCCCCCCCTCACTCCCCCCCCGTGACTTTACAGGGTAGATGCTCTTTTAAAATTTCTTACCTAATACATAAAATCTTTCAATCTTTAATCTAACTAAGGTTTAGGATCACAGCTAACAGAAGAGCTTTCTCTGGGAAGAAATAGAATACTGTTGCTGAGCTGTTTGGACACAGGCAGAGCGCACGTCCTACTGCTCTGAGACACTGAGAGACACTGAGGCTGAACAGGAAGGGCTGTTCTATGTAAAACGAGGTCATGTGATTTTTCCCGCCAATCGCAACCATACAACCTCCCAGTCATGACGTCGCACACACATCTCACCCTGCTCTATTCTGTAAGCTGATTTGCTGGCCGCCAAAATGACAGGAAGCGCCGAAAAATGGCGCGTTTTTAATAGATGATGCAAGATTTTAACACTAAATTTTTTCGATGATCTAAAAAATTTTTTTGATCAACATTTTAAAAAACTGTGCCGATTTCAACTTTGTCGATAATAATCGCTCAACACTAATGACAACCAATCACCCCCCAGCAATTACGTTGTGGGGGGGGGGCGTGCTCGGGGGGAGGAAAAGTGCAGCGCACCATTCCTCATTCAGCTAGAGGTTGTGGCCATAGTCACTGCGGTGTCTAAAGTGTTAACAGCAGGGATGGCACCAACTCCAAGGGGTGCCGCCCCGCTGTTTCTGTCTGGGGTGCAACGATGCAATGGGAAATCGGTGGTAGGCTCTAAACCCTTAAACAATTAAACCTTGTTACCTGCTTCCCACAGCATCACTCTTCCACAGCCTCCTGCCAGCCCGAGACACACCACCATTTTCCCCAAAATTTGGGGGTAAATAAGTTATAGTTCAAAAAATATGGTCCATTGTTAGACATATGGGTCATACTGAATAGTTCATTACATTTTAGTGGCATAATTTTAGCATACATATAATCTATTGCATAATTTTTATTTTTTACATTTTTAAGTTTTATTTTAATAAAGTTCACCTTCCAGTATAATTATAATTTTAACTTAATTTTTAAGGTCATGGTTACGTTTTTCAGGTTATGATTATAGTTATATGAAATTTACGCAGGAATTTGTATTTGTATTTTACCACTTTTGAACAATAAAACCATATGACAAACAATTATTTGGAACAACAAATTGAAAGCCATAACTTTTTATTTTATTTCTAACATAACTAGGATGACTTGTCTTTTGAAAGATTAATTTTTTTTCTTAAAACCAATTAAAGCTACACATTACTTATAAACTATGTTTTTTGCTTTTTTGGGGAGTCAGAATGAATAATATATGAGAATTTTGCCATTGTGTTCCTTATCTTTTTTTTAACCATGTATATTAAATACCAGATCGTAAAAGTTCTAGCAATAACAATAATAGTTTGTTTGTTTTTTTTCACATTTTATATGTTCATATATCTGGCAGACCATGCGGCATTCATTAGGCCCCTGGCTGCCACAACAACCTTTTGGCATCTAACGAACACATTGTGGGTCAGCAAGAGAGAACAAAGGTAGTCCACTTTATCTAACCTCTTCGATGCCGCTGTCACAATCAAGGAGTTAAATAGTATCTAACAGTTACTGCAGCACAATGGCAACTGTAATATACAATTGATACTGTCCTTGACAAGAACACAGCTCCTGTCCTTGCACCATTTCTCGGATCTACAATCATGGCACTAGACATTAGATAAATCCCATCAGTAACTTAAATGTACAACACATTGACAGCACAGAAGTTATAATTTTTTAGAAAGTTGGTAGATGGGGGTATATTTTAGGAGTGTTTTTCCATACGATATGTGGACATATGACTATGCTGTTATTGGGAATATTTGTAATTTTGTGCTACCATTTCCAGCTCATATACAAAACTTTTCACACAAAAAAATAATTGTAGCTGATTCCTGCCACTTACTGCCAAGCGCACAAGATTAATGTCATTACATTACTTAGTGGAACCACAATATATTAGTGTAGTCCCAAGCTTCTAGGGCTAGTATAAGACACATTGTGTGTCTCTTTTTATATCAGTTGTACTGTTTTAAGATAGGCAGTTGGTCCCTCTCACTCCTTTCTTGCATAAAGTCTGTCAGTGGTTTTATGCTGCCCTATTTAGGAGCAGCATATAGTAGGAGTCAGGCAAAACTCTGGGAATCTTGATTACTCTGCCTACACATGCTTTTCCTCAACCAGTGTGTGTACAGAGAAGACTGTAAATTATTGTGTATAGACTCTAAGGGTATGTTCACACGGCGTAATTTCAGGGCGTATTTCAGCATGTAATTGCTCTGCAATATGCCCGAAATGCGCTCTGCAATTACGGTAATTCATAGCTCTCTAAGAGAGCTATGAATTACGCCCATCTTCCCCGGCATACAATCCTCATGTATTATATGCCAGGAGAAAGAAGTGACATGTCACTTCTTCCCTGTGTTTATGGTGCTGTCTAGCACGTACTTCTAAAACATCCGGCATATTGCGCACATACAGTATGTGCCACAATATGCCGTGTGAACATACCCTAACTGTCTCTCCTAGGAGTCCTCAGAATTTACTCTGATTTTTACTGTTGTAAATCATATCATCCTAAATACTACAGAGCTCACATCTATTATACAGGCCGGGGTGTAGCTATAGGAGGTGCAGAGGTAGCAGTCACTACTGGGTCCTGCAGCCTGAGGGTGCCCAAAAGTCCTTCTGGCACATAAGGAGACACCAGCATTTTAAGTGGCTTGTGGTAGCTGGGAGGGTGGGGGGAGGGGAATTCACTTTTTGCACTAGGGCCCAGAGGCTTCAAGTTATGCCTCTGTTTACAGGGTCCATCTTGTGGATTTACTCAGCTGTAGGTGGTATGTTTATATCTACAAGAAATGTCGTAAATGTCTGACAGATGCCAGTTCCACCTCTGGGACTTGTACTTGTTTGAAGAGAAGGTGTCCCACTGAAGTGAATGGACTGAGCCATGCATGCCATTCACAGGACCCCTGTTATTGACATTGGTACAGATCTTAGAGGTGGAACCACAATCTTTCAGACATTTATGGCATATCCTGTGGATATGCCATAAATGTCTGAGATAAGAATAGCCCTTTAAATCCTATTAGCAATGTCCACACATAGAGAACGTTACCCCTTCTACATTAACAGTGGTGAAATCAGCAGAGAAAATCCACAACAAATTTTTGACAAAATGAAAACAATATGGCTTTAAAAAAAAGTCCTAAGCATGTGGATGAGAATTGTAAAATCCACTGGGATTTTACCTGCACAAATCTGCAGCAGTTCTGCCATAGGTCGATGTAGCCTTAAAGTGCACAGAAACAGAACAAATGTATAATTGTGGATTTCTCATCAGTTCATTCAAGTTGGAAAACTGACTTTATAGAGCAATATTTTCACTTGTAAGAATTCTTTTCCATTGAGAACCATTATTTTTTTGGTCTAATTGTTAATTAGATTGACTGTGGCTAATGAGGGTAAAAAATTTTTATTTTTGGAGAGCTGACAGCTCGAAATTCTATAGCTATTTTTTGGGAAAGGTTTTTTGGAAAAAACAAAGAATAGCAAATAAAAAAAACAAAAAAAAACATGAAACCCGTGTGTGAAATATATTTCTTATACAAGTGTCCGTATTCATTCTTATAACCAGACAAAGGAAAATAATCTTTGTGAAAAATGTCTTAGAATTCAAACCCATTTATCACTGAAAATAGCAAAGCAAAGGGCACAGGAACAGACTAACATCGCAAGCACCACAAGAACAGAAAGATAAAAAGTAAAGACAAAAGATCAGTGTTTGAAGGGTAAACTGATAAAATTCAGAAATATAGTTTATATCCAGCCATAACATTCACTGGCAGATTTGTAATTTCGAGTGAAGGATTCTTTATTAATTTTATACAATTTTTGTAGGAATTCATAATGACCTATATGTTCTACGTTCTATAAAAATGCTAAAAATAGTCTTATGGAATAAAAAGATAAGGGTTTTGGGAGATTTTATAAACCCTACAAGAATTTTTTTTGCTGAACAGAGAATCATGAATTGTTGCAATAAATAGTATCCTTAAAGGGAAGGTTCAGCTTTGCACTCAAAAATTAAATGTTTGTATTTTTGTACAGAGTTTTAAAAGTTTGGATTTTTTAACATTTTAACATTTTTAATTAGAATTTTTTCCGTCATTCATTTTTGTAATAACTCTAATTTCTTCCTTTTTTAGAGGAAAATTCTTAAACAAATCCCAGTGGCATCTGCTTAAGCTACTCCTCCTGCAGTTTAAGATATTTTGTCCCCATACAGAGACAGACCCTACTTTCACCCTCCCACCCTTCTCCCCACTAAATGAAATGGTGGTACTAATTCCAGGTGTACAGGGAATTAACACCTATGGATTTATGATGATACAGCAAGGGGGAAGAGAGGCAGCCACCTTTCTTTAGCCAATGGCAGGAAATGGACACTCATAATCCTTTTCATTGCAAAATTTCAAAACACTTTACTTGCAAGAGGTTCCTTTATATGAACAAGTGCAGTGAACATGGTGGTTCTGATTTAGAGGCACAAACTTAGTTCCAGCAGTTGTGGCTAAATGTTCTGACATGGTTGTTGTTAGTGCACAGTTTCAATCTTAAGACCCTTGCTTCAAGAAGACTGTTATGCACTATCTGCACTTGCCAAAAAGCTATTTTTTAAGTTCCAGTTGTGGACTGCAAACAAGGAACAACAAAAATCTACAAACCGACACAACTGGGAAGAGAAGAAAAGTTTTTTAAAAAACATAATTTCCATTGGGGCTAATCGGATCTTACTCTATATGTAAACAGCTGGTGTTTATTATGTTAATATTATTTATACAAATGCTGTATTTGTCTTTGTAACCTTGGTAACCTTCTTTTTAAAGGAATCTTATTTCTTACAATGCATGCCCTAGTAAGCTTTAATGCATACACTTTTTTTTTAATAACCTCATACATTACTGCAATCTTTATTTATCTTTCCTAGTTGTTTTCCCTTTGGGTTTTTTCCTCTTCACGAATCCTCTGACTTATGGTGTTCCTGCTCATCCAATATGGTAGGTCTTTTTTAAAATTGGAAAATTTGTGCATTGGAAATTTTGATTGATGAATATTAGTTTAAAATGGATGCCCCATAAGGTGGAAAAGTGTTTGGGCGGCGCCCGCGGGTCGTCCTGGGGCGCCCCCGCGGCTCTGCCCGGTCCCTGGGGACGGGTGCCGCCGCCCCCCCGGGTTTTCGGGCGGGCGGGCGCACTGTTCCCGTCATATCTCCACTTACCGGCCTCGTCCCGTCTCCCCCCAGTCTCCTGCCCTCCCGGCGCGGCGTCCCTGTGATCTAAGGGCGCGGGGCGGCCCTTT
>JAODAL010044842.1:0-32504 GCA_025379985.1 Phyllomedusa bahiana | reverse complement strand
AGTGGGCCACAGGTGGCACAATCACAGATGGGGAGGTCACGGGCAGCAGCCACAGCAGCAGCAGAGGTCATAAGGGGCACAAACGAGTGTGGGGGGTCAGGGCACCAGCAACAGCAGCGCAGCAGTAGCTGGGTCATAGAGTGGCAAAATGAAAAGGTGGGGGGGTGGCAAAACCATTCCCTGGTAAAGATGGGGGTAGGCAGTGGAGCAAGTGGCAGCAGATTGTGGCATAAAGTGGGGGGCGGCATCGAATAGTGGCTAGCAGGTAGTTTGAATCCAGACTCATTTCCAAAAGTTTTCATGAGGCGTCATGGCAATGTAATTGATCCTAAACATTTTTTAAATCCGGCCGATCCATCCCTGATTCATCTTAAAAAGGTAAGTCACTCCACATTCCGGTGGACAAGCGGGTTCTCCTTGGGGTAACGATGGCCCCCGCCGTATAAACACCCGCTCTGATGCCAACTTTTGGCCGGGCAGGAACCATTCTCAGCAAACTCGGCAATTGCACCCACACACCATTTGGCTGCCCGGTAGCCCACAGATTTTTAAAGGGGGGGCGAGTGCTGCCCCAAGTAGGCCACCACCTGGTTTTCAGGGCCCTGCTCCAAGGATGGACCATGCTGACATGGGCAGGGGAAAAACTGACTACGGGGTTTTTCCCTTATATTTTTGATTTTTGTCCTCCCTTCAGCACTGAAAAAAAGGCTTTAAATTTTGGCCCGGGTACAAGGGGTCCAAGAGGGGGGAGAGCCAAAATATCCCTCTGCGGATGGTGACTATTCGGCTTCACTACCCCAGGAAAAATCACTGCGGGGGCCATGTGCGAAAGGACTCCAGGGGACCCCTGCCTCCATCCCCCTGTATACTGCCACGGTGCTTGGGGGTCTCTGCCTCGTTTTTCCCCACTCCATCTACCTCCTTCAGCGCTCCTATCCCCGTTTGTCATTCCTAGAAAAAACACTAATTTCTCCAGACAAGCTTTGCTCCAATGTCCCCTCCTCCTCCTCCAGTTTCAGTCACCACCGGGGCTCACGAAAGTATCGCCCCGCTCCACCCCCCACCCAAAAGATTTTTTTTAGATCTTTTCCCCGGACATAAGCAGTGGAATGACATTATTCATCCCCTAGTCCTGGCACTGACAAATAAGTCGCCTCCTCAAATGGCCTCCACAAACGGGAGGGGGTCACACATGAGCTGCCAAATTGATAATCAAAGTTACACAGGGGATTTCCCCCTGTCCAACTGGATCATCCAAAAAAACGCAATGGGGCCCTTTTTTGTTCATACGTCGGCCAACTTGCATGTGGAATTCCAAAAGGTGAAAAAATCGCATATCAGCGTGTTGGGGGGGGCCGTTCTGCTGCTTCAACTTGAGGAGTTGGCCTGGCTTTGAAGGAATGGATGAAGGCATGCATAGTTTTTGGGCATTTTTTCAAAATGTTCTGAAGATCAATGGAAGACTTCAGGGAAACCCTTTTAAACCAGATTGAACACGTGCGCCAGCAGGGGGCAGACCATTCCCTCCTCGGAAAAGCAAATGGCACCAATGTTTTCCTCCCCCTTTCCGTCACCATGGTTCTGATTTCAGTTGGCGCGGGGGAAAATCCCCCAAATCATTTTCTTGCTGCATGACGCAGAGCAGTTTTCCCCCCCCGTGTATTTGTTCACGGAGGCAAGCCGGGTAGAACTTGTGACACCCTGTGCCCCACACATGTGGGAGATGGGAGCAGTACTTTGGGGCTTTAGATGGTGGTGGTGGTGGTGGAGGGGGAGGCGACACTGCTCACGAGCAAACAGTTTTTTACAACGTGGAGGAGAAAGCGGCGTCTTGTCCAAAATTTTTTGGTATCCTGGGCAGGAACACATTTACCCTGTTGGCCGTAAAGGACATGTTCTGGCCCCTGACCGATTACGGGTCCACACATCAAATTGCCGTGCACCTTGGAAAAAACCGATAGGTTTTTAAGGCTGGCCCACCTTCTGTTTACATTTTTGTAAAGGGCTTCCATTTCCTTTTTTCGAAAAAAATCACGGTTGGGGGACCCCCCACCTGGGCTGGGTGAAAGCCATTTTTTCTCTAACGATGCAGAGCCACCACGGGGAAAGAGGGGGGATGAAGTACCAAAAAATTTGGGGACAGGACACTTTTAGTTTCTGCCCTTGATGGTTGGACGCATACTGTTGTCTCTTTGAAATCCCCCTCTTGAACGACTGCTGCTGCCAGAGAGCGAGGAGCGGGGATCATCTGGAGGGAGATGATGGCAAAGACAAAAAACTCCCTTCTGCAGGGGTGGGGGAGCCTTGACTGGCTGCAATGGCATGGTGCCTGGGGGTGCTGCCTATGTGTTAATGGCGGCGGGATGGACCCCCATCAGCCACTTTCTCCCTCCACCGGATGGTGACGCTGCTTATTTATGCAGGGCCTGGGCCAATGCAGCTCCCTGCCACGTTTCATTTCTCCCCACAGATTCTACATATAGCCATGTTGGTCCCTTTGGGTGTTTTTTTTAAAGAAAAACGCCAACCCCCCCCCGAAGGGGGTTTGCCGCCAAACCCGCTCCACACTGAGTGACTATACCCCCCCCTCGGGGAGCCCCCGTGCCACTACTTTTTTGGACCTGCAAGAGGGTCATCTTCCCATGGCCCTTTGGGCCCCCCCTCGCCTGCGCTACCCTGCTGACTCACGGCCACACGACCCACTTGTGCTGCGCCGCTGCTTTATGCCAAGTGACGCCCTCTTCCCTGACGATGAGAAGCCCTTTCTTTACCCGCTCCCCAATGCAATCGGCTAAATCATCATCGATTATTGTTGGATCTTCACTGCTGTCCTCCTCAACGGTCTTGGTATGCAGAGGCTGACCCCTCACAAAAATGACCTCCCCATGCACTCTCCACATCCATACTTTGCCGCCTACAGCAAGAAGCAGGGGATGTAGGCCCCACTTCTTCTCTGCCAATGTAGCTGCTGGCTGCCTCAAATTGTTATCCTCGCTGTAATAGTGGGTTGCTAAGCCCCAGACCACATACTAGTTCTCTGGCTGGGGGAACGAACGGGACAGAGGTGGGTTGTGGCAGGTGAGAGCCGCTGAGCTGTTTCCGGGCTATGCCAATAAGGGTTTGTGTCAAAACGAACCCACTGATTCTTGGCTGGGGGTAGTCAGATGTCATATGGGATGAGGTTGATGACCTAGTCAACCAATCAAGAACTCTTGGGTTGGTGATCAAGACACGGCAACTAGATGACACTGGCAGTTCTGGCCTCACCGAGTCACCCCTGCTGGGACGTCCCCTTACTGTGCTGCGCACCTGTGCCTTCTCCAGGAATGTTTGTGCCACTGCCACTCTCATGTGAAGAGCCTGCCACCTCTCTGTCTGACATACTGTTTGTTCAAAAATTTACAGACTCTGTTTATTGAAGATACTTTAATAGATAAATAACACACCCTGTATTTGACTCCAAATGAACCCACTAACTGGCTTGGGTAACCCTTGGATATAAATTGCGCTCCAGAAATGACCAGGAAAAATTTACTTGTATATGGTATAGAAAACACCCTGTATTTTACTGAATATAAAAGCACAAACACGCTTAATTAACCCTTGGATAAAAAATTGTGCTCCAGAAATCACCAGGAAAAATTTACTCGTATGTGGCGTTTAAAAACACCATGTATTTTACCGAATATAAAAGCAGAAACACGCTTAATTAACACTTGGATATAAATTGCGCTCCAGAAATCACCAGCAAAAATGTACTTGTATGTGGTATAGAAAACACCCTGTATTTTACTGAATATAAAAGCACAAACACGCTTAATTAACCCCTTAGGGACCCAGACAGTTTTGGCCTTACTGACACAGCCCTATTTTTTAAATCTGGCACGTGTAACTTTATGTGAGAATAACTTTTTTACACTTTAACTTATCCATGTGATTCAGAGATTGTTTTCTCGTGACACATTGTGCTTTAAGTTAGTAAGAAATTTTGGTCTATACAATCCTTGTTTCTTTGTGAAAAATAACAAAATTTTGTGAAAATTTGGAAAAATTTGTCATTTTGAAAGTTCCAAAATTTCTGCCTGCAAGACAGATAATTATTCACCACATCTAGCATCTACCATATGTCCACAATAGGTTGGCATAATTTTTTAAATTTCTTTTTTTTTACGACTTTTGGGGGCTTAGAAACTTAGTAGTAATTTCTCACATTTTCAAGAAAATTTGCAATATACATTTTTTTAGGGACCACTCCAGTTCTGATGTGGCTTTGAGGGGGTCTGCATGTTAGATACCTCCATATATCACTCCATCTAAGAAACTAGACCACTGAAAGTATTTACAACAGTGTTTAGAAAGTTTATTAACCCTTTATGTATTTCACTGAAATTAAAGCGAAGTGGAAGTGCAATTTCAAAATTTCATTTTTTTTGCAGATTTTCAATATTTATCTATCATTCACTGGAATACGGTAAACGGGATCAGGTAAATGCAACTTAATATCAATTCCCCCAGGTCTACCATTTTTAGAGATATCCCATATGTGGCCCTAGTGCGCTATTTGGCTCAACCCCAAACCTCAGAATAGGAGGAGCACCTACCAGACTCTGGGGTATCATTTTCAGTACGATTTTATTTAGGCGCCATTTCAGGTTTGCGGAAACTCTAAGGTGCTAAAACTTAATAAACACCCCTAAAAAGACCCCATATTGGAAACTAAACCCCTTAAGGAATATATCCAGGGGTGTAGTGAGTATATCGACCCCACAGGCTATTCACAAATTTTTTTTAGCATTAGGCTTTGAAAATGTAATTTTTTTTTTTTTTTACAGCAATCTGCAATTTTAGATTAAAATGTTTCATATTTAAAAGGAATCCTGGAAAAAAGCAACTAAAAATACACAATTTCTTCCAAGTTCGGCAATACCCTACATGTGGGTGTAAACTGCTTTTTGGGTGCATGGCAGGGCGTATAAAGGAGGGAGCGCTATTTGGCTTTTGGAATGCAGATTTTGGTAGGTGCCATGTCGCATTTGCAAAGCCCCCAAAGAACCAGAACAGGTGAAACCTTCTATTGTAACGGATTGCGCTGACGAACATATGCCGAAGCGCCGCCCGTTGATATCCGGGTGTGGATCCTCAGGGCCCACCGCAGGCACAGATGGCAGATGCTGGCAGTGGTAGCCGAAGTGCAGGTTGGGTACTGGAAAGGCTGATAAACGGATGCTGCAGTGAACATAAGACAGAATCCAGATAGGTGCCCAGAAATATATTTACAGCAGGTGTACAGCAGGATAATAACAGAAGGACAAATAAACTGAGTCAGCAGCAGTCCCAGCAGTTAAGGGGTCAAGCTCTAGCTGGGGACAAACAACGAACTGACAATGGCCAGAGGGCGGGAAGCTCCTTAAGAAGCCAGAGGTCACAGGTCACTGGCGGGACCAAGGACCGCGGGACTCCTTAAGATACATGCAGTGCCGCGCGCGTGCCCCTAGAGGGAGCCCGTGTGCGCACAGGAAGACAGGAAGCTGGAGGAAGCCATGGAGACTGAGCCCTTTGAAAACAGGAGCTGGGACATTGGGTGAATAGAGCCAGAAACACCAGAGAAAACGGGCGCGCTGATGGTCCATAGCGGGGGCCGCAGCGTGAACCGTGACAGACCCCCCCCCCTTAGCCCTCCCTCCGGGCCCTACCCGGTACCCACAAAACGGCTTGGGGTAACCACCTCCTCCTCGGTATCCCAGGAACTGTCGTCAGAGGAGGTGTCCAGAGAGTCCCGGAAAACATCTTGGACCGGGGGAGAAGAAGCAGAAACAGTAGGGCGGGGGGTGGGGTGGGTGGGGTCAGAGGTGTCTTTGCAGGCCAGAGGCTCTTCCTGCACACATGGGTTCTTCCCTTGGCACAGCAGAACATACGGGCAGAGAAACGGGTGGGCAGGGCTGCTCCAGATGGGCGGGCTTGAGACAGCTAGAGTGGCAATGTTGCCCCATTGGACAACTTCACCCTTTTCCAATCCGGGGATGGGTTGTGAAGCTGGAACCACGGGAGCCCGGAGCAGGACTGGAGCAGACGCACTAGGCAGCACGTAACAGGACAGACTTTCCTGGTGGGAACTGCCAACCTTCAAGGACACAGGCGGGGTACGAAACTTGACTGGCTCCTTCAGGATCTCCCCGTTGATGGAAGAGAAACGCAGGGGCCTCTCTAGACGGGAGACAGGCAGGCTGAACTTCTCCAGCAGAGAGGGTGGATAAAGTTCTCAGAGGAGCCGGAATCCAGCAAGGCAGGAACTTCATAGGCGGCACCCCGATGATAAACGTAGAGTTGACTGGAGTGGTCAAACGAGGAACAAAGGCATCTTGATTTAGGGTCACTTCACCCACAACACCATGGCACTGGGTTTCCGGGGGGCAGCTGGGCGGGCTGGGCAGTTCTTGAGGTAATGAACGGGAACCGCCCCAGTACAGACACAGGTTTAAGCTGCGTCGACGGGAGCGTTCCTCTGTGGTGAGATGAGTACGCCGACCTCCATAGGCTCATCCTGGAAAAACGCAGGGTGTCAGGCGGGGGTGGGCTCGCGGTTTCAGGTACAAGACGAGGGGGAAGCTTGCCGAGGACAGAGGACACAGGCTGTTGGCAAGCTCTAACTCCCTCTCCCCAAAACGGATGTCGATCCGGGTAGCTAGAGCGATGAGGTCGTCCAGGTGGTAGGTAGATCACGACCAGCCAACTCGTCCTTGATGCGTCCATCAAGACCTCCCCAGAAGGCAGCAACGAGGGCCTCATTGTTCCAGGCAAGCTCGGAGGGCCAGGGATCGGAACTGGATGGCATATTGTCCCACGGTGGAGTCGCCTTGACGGAACCGGCAGGGGAAAAAGCAGCAGAGGTGTTGCGCCCAGGTAGTCTCGAAGGTCTTCCGGAATGCGCTCCCGGAATGCCTGGAGGTCCCCTGTCAGCGGATCACCTCTCTCCCACAGAGGCGAGACCCAGGCCAAGGCTTCACCTGAGAGCAGGCTGATGATGAAAGCGACCTTGGCACGGTCAGAATGGAACTGATGAGCGAGGACCTCAAAATGGATGGTGCACTGGTTGAGGAAGCCCGGACACTATGAGGGTCTCCAGAATAACGGGCAGGCAGAGGCAAGTGCAGGCTAGGACTGGACATGGCAGCAGAGGCGGAGCCACAGCGGGTTGGTTTGGGGCAGGTGTAGATGCCAGTGCAGACATGACTTCGTCCAAACGGGTGGTGATGGTCTGCAGCTTACGAAACAATTGCTCCAGGGTGGACGCCATGTCGGTTCACCACAGCTACCAGGTCAGGCAGAGTCCCTCCGGCGGGGATCCATATTTGATGGTCAGTTCGTACTGTAACGGATTGCGCTGACGAACATATGCCGAAGCGCCGCCCGTTGATATCCGGGTGTGGATCCTCAGGGCCAACCGCAGGCACAGGGTGGCAGATGCTTGGCAGTGGGTAGCCGAAGTGCAGGTCTGGGTACTGGGGCTGATAAACGGATCTGCAGTGAACATAAGACAGAATCCAGATAGGTGCCAGAAATATATTTAGCAGCAGGTGTACAGCAGGATAATAAGCAGAAGGACAAATAACTGAGTCAGCAGCAGTACAGCAGTTAAGGGGGTCAAGCTCTAGCTGAGGACAACAACGAACTGACAATGGCCAGAGGGCAGGAAGCTCCTTAAGAAGCCAGAGGTCACAGGTCACTGGGCGGGACCAAGGACCGCTGACTCCTTAAGTATCATGCAGGCGTCGCGCCGGGGCCCTAGAGGGAGCCCGTGGGGGCGCACAGGAAGACAGGAAGCTGGAGGAAGCCATGGAGACTGAGACCTGCAAACAGGAGCTGGGACAGGTGGGTGAATAGAGCCAGAAACACCAGAGACACGGGCGCGCTGATGGTCCATAGCAGGGGCCGCAGCGTGAACCGTGACATCTATAAGTCGCCCCATTTTAGATTCATCACCCCTCATGGATCTCATATAGGGGTGTATTGTGCATTTTGGGTGCACAGGTGTTTCATAGTTTTTTTTAGCATTGGGCCATGAAAATGGGGGGAAAAAAATGCAATTTAAATGTGTGGATAACTTTACTATGGGGGTCGGTACAATTACTGTGATATAAATTTGATATAGTTTTTTATGTTTTATTACTTATAAACAATAGAAATAGGTCTATGAAAAATGCATTTTTATGTTTTCCTATTCTGACAGCCATAACTTTTTTATTTTGCTATGAGCAGAGCTGTGACGGGCCTTGTTTTTTTGTGGGGTGAATTGATGCTTTTATTGGTACCATTATGGGGTGCATATGATGCTTTAAACAAATCTATTAGTCAGCTCACTATGAAAAGAGTTTAGGCAAATACCTTGATTGAAGCACAGCACGGAGACTCCCAGTCAGCTCCTTCCTGGGGAGAGTAGTAGCAGCAAATTGTAGTATGGATGCTCCAGCTTGCAGGCTGTCGCCGTGAAAACCAGATGATTGCAGCTTTCTTTAAAATCCCTTCATGTTTATTTTCATGCAGTTATAAACAACTTTATGCAGAGTATAGAGGTTGCAGGTATGATACCCATAGGGGAAACAGCACTGCAACCTCTATACTCTGCATAAAGATGTTTTAATTGCATGAAAATAAACATGAAGGGATTTTAAAGAAAGCTGCAATCATCTGGTTTTCACGGCGACAGCCTGCAAGCTGGAGCATCCATATTACAATTTGCATATGATGCTTTGTTCACTTTTTATTAAGGTTTTTGTGAGGCATTTTGAACAAAATACAGCAATCCTGGTAGTGTTTTTTTATTTTTATTTTTTATAGCAGTCACCGTGTGGTATAAATGACATGCTAGCTTTATTCAGCTGGTTGATACAATTACAGCAATACCCAATTTGTATATTTTTTTTTATTTTTACTGCTTTATACAATAGAAACACTTTTATTCAAATAGGAAAACACGTTTTTGCATCGCCATAGTCTGAGAGCCATAACTTTTTTATTTTTATGTGTACGGAGCTATGTATGGATTTGTTTTTTGCGGGATGAGTTGACGTTTTCATTGGTATCATTTTTGGGGTAACAAGACTTTTTGATCAGTTTTAAATTTGTTTTTTGGAAGGCAGGGTGAAGAAAATAACTCAATCCTAGTACTGTTTTTTATTTTTTTTAACAGCACTCACCATGCACTATCCGTGATAAGTTAAATTTACTCTGTGGGTCTATACAATTATGGCGATATGCAATTCATATAGTTTTTTTTATGTTGAAGCACTTTTTAAAAAAAAAAAGTGTTTTTAGTGTGTAAAAGAATATTTATGCATAGCGTTCTTCTGAGAGCCATAACTTTTTTATTTTTCCGTATACAGAGCTATGTAAGGACCTTTTTTGCGGAGTGAACTGATGTTTAAATTGGCACAACATTGGCGTTTATAGGAGTTTTTGATCGCTTTTTATTCCATTTTATGAGCTGCGGGATAAACAAAAATCTTAAATCTGTGATTGTTTTTTTTGTTTTGTTTTTTACGGCGTTCACCATACAGTTAAATTAAAATGATAGATTTATAGGGCAGGTTGTTATGAATGCGGCGATACCAAATATGGGTACTTTATTTTTTTTAAATCTTTTTTGGGGCGATTGGCGTTTGTAAAGGGGAAAACAGCGGTATGCATGTTTTTTATTTTATTTTTCGTGTTTGTGTTCTACTTATTTTTCACTTTTTTACTTTTTCACATTTTTTTTTTACTTTTCCCCATAGGGGATTTGAATGAGTGATCTTTAGATCTCTCATTCAATAGGAATCACTACACAGCTTGTTGCTGTGTACTGGTTCCTATGGCAACTGTCAGTCACAGACAACCCAGAAGGCATTCTATGCCTTCCGTGCTGTCTGTCAGCACACAGCACACAGACGCTCCTCCTGCGTCTCCCTTAGTTATTGAGACCTATCGGTCGCGATAATTAAGGGGTTAATCGGCCCCCGGAGTAATATAAAGCTGACATCCCGCGCCGTTCGCGTGAGCTCTGCTTTTGAGTTCGCTCGATCCTCAGGACGTATGCATACGTCCAGGTGCGTTAACCCCAAACGACCTGGACATATGCATGTGTCCAAGGTCATTAAGGATTTAACCTTGAATATAAATTGCGCTCCAGAAATCACCAGGAAAATGTACTCGTATGTGGTATAGAAAAACACCTTGTATTTTAATGAATATAAAAGCACAAACACGCTTAATTAACCCTTGAATAAAAATTGCGCTCCAGAATTCACCAGGAAAAATTTACTTGTATGTGGTATTTAAAAACACCGTGTATTTTACTGAATATAAAAGCACAAACACTCTTAATTAACCCTTGGATATAAATTGCGCCCAGAATTCACGAGGAAAAATTTACTCATATGTGGGGTTTAAAAACACTGTGTATTTTACTGACTATAAAAGCACAAACATGCTTAATTAACCCTTGGTTATAAAATGCGCTCCACAAATGACCAGGAAAAAAATTTAGTCGTTTAAAAAAGCCTAACAGGCTTAATTAACCCTTGGATATTCAATGCGCTCCAGAAATGACCAGATGGAATTAAAATGTATATGGGGCAGAATCAGACCCACCCTGGACTTGAATTGCAATACCCCACAAACTGAATCAAAATGATAACGGAAGAGGAGCAGTCTCTGATAAAAGCAGCGACACCCCCATCGCCCCCCAAATCGCTGTTAAAAGCAATTTTCTTTGTGTTAGATCTCTGCTGCTCCTGCAGCAGCCGGACGCTTATGTCATGGCACAACGAGAGCAGTGTGAGGAGCGAGCTTGGCGTCAGTACTTATATTGCTGTGACGTTACAGAAGCCCTCCGGTCTCTGATTGGCTTGATGTCTGCACATGTCATTTAGGGTCTTCCTTTCTTCCCCCCAGAGTTCTCTTCCCCATGTCACGCCATGTAATTGTGGCCATTTTAGCAATACAAAACAAAACTTCTATTTCGTGCAGAACCGAAGTTTTCCTGAAATTCTAAACGAATTCCACTTCGTTAGAATCAATTCGCCCATCTCTTCTGGAGTCACATTGTATGTCAATATAAAAGATATTTTGAAATGCAAGACACTTTACCAACACGTATGCCAGCAACTTGTGCAGAGATTATCAGGAAAGGTGCAGGCAGAGCAAACTAGTCAACCATGAGGTTGAACAAGATTAAATTGGAAGGAGTTGTTTGACATGTATTCCTTGAAGAAAAGTCTGATTTTACTTACAAATATTTTCTCTGATCCTTCTTATATTACATAAAGGCAGCAGCTGTTATTAAATACTGTAATATATCATGCTTGTTAAATTGGATAAGGGAAAATGTATGAATGTCTACTTACAATATTTGTTCTGTAAGGTTGCAATCCTGTTGACTAAAGCTTGACAAAAATGAATGTATTTGCAGAAAAGCAGCAAAAGATAAATGTTTTGTAGCCAGCGTTTTCAAACTGCTGTAGAACATCAAGATTCTATGTTTATTAATGAAGCTAACCATTTCCTTTACATACTAATCAGATTGCTTAGTGCTCAGCTTGTTTCATAAATAGAGAAAATTATAAAACAAAAAACTTACATATGTTGCTTAAATATAAAATAATTTCAAAGCAAGCGTTACCTTAAAAAATAAGTGTTAAAAAAATCCACCCAGAAATGTGAGCAAAATTCATCTAAAATAATTAATAGTAAAAAACTGTGCAATATATAGGTGATCTAAAATGAAAGATCAGTAATTAAATTATATTCTAAACAACTTAATTAACATTAAAAACTCTAATAATTCTCTAAGAGTGGAGGGAAGCATGAGAGTTGATGGTTGGGGGGGACAGACAGCAGTGAAAAAATAATATATAAGCCCATTTGTCTGTTTCTTTCATGCAATATAATAAACAGTAGAAAACTGTTTTAAGGTGATAGTAGGCCTCCTTACCTAGTAGGCTGCTAGGCCACCCATATGGTATATCCACCCTTGGTGAAAGTGTGACAATTTCTGGGATGTCAAATCAGCTTCTAATAACTTTTGATCCTTGTCATCACACACAGAGTAGTCTGTACCGAACCCATTAGTGTAGTCTGCAACATTTTGAGTCCAGCACAGAAAGTGTGTACATTTGGCAAATTTGGTGCATAAAAGACGTTACCCTTCATGATTTTGTTTCCACAGAGTATCCTGACAGATGCTGTGAAACGGTAACAAAAATCTCATGTGAACAGCCCCTATTTATGTAACTAGCTCTGTCTACATGTAGTATTTGTTGTGTCATACTAGTCAATATTTTCCTCTAAAATTAAAATATTTTTCCCTTTAGTTAAAACATAATAATGTAGTATATAGTGTAAAATTAATATAGAATTCTACTGTAGACTCTGACAATGGTATGATTACAGAAACTTCTAAACAGTGAAGTGAAAGTCTTCTAACATTTATTCTTTTAATAAGTGGTGAGGAATCCCAGTCAGGAAAGGCCATACATATTTTGCTGTGTCTCCATAACAGAGGATAGCTAAATTTGCATTTCTCTTCTAAGCTAGAATAAACTTTAGCAGTGGCCTATGTCTTGCCTTCATAATCATGTATCAAAGAATGCTGAACACTATCTCAGCACCATCTCCCAAGTGATATGTAGAATGACCTGTGCACATAAGGTCTTATGACTATACGCTGTTAAAAGGTCTGTGCACATATTATCACATGATTGTGCTGCTGTGTAAGTGTATGGGGTCTGGTGTCTCCATTTGTTTAGAGCTTCTGGTGATTGCATTTATTGTTTTTTTCCTGAGGTCTGTTTATTTGTGGTGACTTCAAACCTGGGGTTGGCTGCAGGAGTTGCCTATGCAAACTTTACATTTATTAGGAGACATTGTTTTGGAGGCTTGGGCTGGACAGAGAAGAAAAGAGATGGTCTACAATGAGAAAAGACATCATCTGTGAGTTACTGGATTTAAACAGATACTGTCAGGACTCCTGACGACGTGTCTGTTATAGGAAGTACTTATATTTTACAAAACATATATAGAAAGTCCCTCAATAAACCAGGAAAGTTGCCAATATTAGCACAAAAAGGTGGTGCTAAAAATATAGGTACTGCCTAGCAAGGTGAAAGTGGGAAAATTTGTAGGGAGGCCAAAGTTTGAGCAGCAGCTTAGGACCTATGGGCTACTTAGTCCAAATTAATTATGGGATTAACTAACTGTAAACGGATTTGGGGGTTTTTAGGGACCATTGAAACGATGGTAAAACCACGCCAGGACGGATTTAAAGTAGCCCCCCGCAAACGGGATGGATGTGCGGCTTTAGGCTACCGGGTCCCTCCCCCTGAGTGACTTGCTTTGTGGCGGCCCCGGGGTAATGCGTGGTACAGAAAAAAAACCCCCAGAGGGTAGGGGGGGGACAGGCAGAAGGTCAGGGCAGGCGGCGAGGTTTGTTTTCAGAACGGGCAGACGGCCCGGGGCAGGCGGCAAACAGGCAAGGCAGGAACTAGGGGAACGGAGGGTCAGGGGTAATCAATACGGCTCCAACATTTCCCTAAAAAAAACGAAACCCCAAAAAAAGGGCGGGAGAGTGCAGGGGGCGTGTCAATATAAAACCACACCCGGGCAATTACAAATTAGGGGTCGCTGGCTTTTAAATCCAGACCAGCCGTGGCCGGGCGCCTCTAACAGCGGGGACGCACCGGGGGCGGGGACGGGGCAAAGCGGGAAGCACGGAGAGGGACGGGAAAGTAACCTGGCCAGGGCAATGGGCAGCAGGGGATAGTCCCGGGGGCCCGCGGCACCCACCCCCGGACCCCCGGGGCAGGGGGGCGGCCCTGGGGACGATGCCCCTGCCCCCACCTGACAGTCCCCTTTCCCCTTTTTGGGTTCCTCCTCTTCTTAGGAATTTGGAGAGGGGGGTCAGGCGACGGGTTTGGGCCCTCGGGTTCCCCACGAACGCTCCTCGGCCCAAACCCCTTCCAGTCAATAAAAAGAACGGCTTCCCCCTACTGTTTTTTCCACCAACTCCCTTGACCCCAAAGATGTTTCAGATTTTGGCCACAGGAGAAGGCGAAACAGGACCAAAGGGAGAAGTGCAGACCACGGGCTTGGGAAGAGACATGGAAGGCATTGGGGATAGCAGGGTTAGGGGGGGAAGCGGAGTTGTAGGATACCGGGTTCAGTTCCCAAGAACAACAAAAGGGCCCCAAATACCAGGGCCCCTAACTTAAAAAGGGCCCTTTTAAAAAAAAATTATTTAGCGGACAACCAAACTCTATCACCGGTTTTAAATAGGGGCGGAGGTCTAGGGTTTACCTGGGGCCGGACCTTGGTGCAACGAAGGCCCGTACGGGGGCCGTATGTGGCTTGCCAGAGTGTTTATATCCCGAACTTTGGGCTCCAGGCAGGGACATGACACGAGGTAGCCGAGGGGAGGGGCGGGGGAAATGTACCCAAACACAAAAAAAAAAAGGAGAGGCCCCAGGGGACTCCGAGTCGGGAATTGTTAAAAAATTCGCCAGGGGAGGATTTTTAAAACCAGTTATTTAACGGGCGATACAAAATGACGTAATGGGTCCAAAAAACTTGGTGCCCTCTCAAAATGCCATTGGTTTGAGGGGTATGAGACAAAAAGTTCAGCTGAATCTGCAAAGAGCACACAGACCCCGCCAGAATTTCGACACAAACTGGACCCCCTATCCGAGAAAAAATCAATGGGACCCCGTGACCCAAAAAAAATTTGGTGAAGAAGTGCTGGGGAGCTGGGGGGCAGGGGTAATCCGGGCAGAGGAACAAAGTGAGATCTTTGAAAACTACAGTCACCACCCAGATGACCGTTTTTCCCCAGAGGGGGCGGGGGAGGTAGAACAAAGTCCATCTTATGGGCCCAAGGTCTTTCTGGCCCAGAAGACTGAAGCAGCCCCGAGGTCTGGACAGGGACTTTATTAGGGCACGGGGAGGTACGGCCAGGCAAAGTCTTAACATCTTGAGCGGAGTGGGCCACCAAAAACAAACATTAGTTGAGGGACTTAGGACTCCGGATGACCAGCTGTTCGTGAGGCAGCCCCCACTTAAAAGGTACGGGCCGCATGCAGGACTTCGTAGGTCTTTCCGGGGGGTAGATTTTAAAGGTCCACGGGGGCCAAGTGAGGATCTTTCTGGAGGAATTTGTGCTGCAAAGGTGGCTCCAAACCCATTGCTCCGAGGATCTAGGAGGGCGTCTGCCTGCGTTTTCCCAGCGGGTCAAAGGAAGCAAAAAATCAAAACAGGCAAAAAAGAGTGAACGGCTTGCCAAGGTTCAATGTTGAGCAGACTGCGAAAAAGAAGATTTTTGTGAGGGTGAAGATATCGAGGGGTTTGCGAGCCCCCTCCGGCAAGTCCCGCCATTCTTCAGGGCTAACTTAATAGCCAGCAATTCGCAATCCCCGATAGTATAATTATTTTCGGTGGGGTAAAGGTTTTTAGAAAGCTGCAAGTACACAGTTTCCCAGAGGGGGACTTCAAAAGGAGAACAGCACCTGCACCTACAAGGGGCTCCACTTCTAGGATAAAGGGACGCTAGGTCCGGGCAAAAAAACTGGAGCAAATGAACCTGATTTGAGGCGATAAAAAGTTCTTGGGTTCTGGCGGCCAGGATTTGGGGTTTGGGCTTTTTTTCTTCGAAGGGCCACCAGGGGGCCACGAGCGGGAGAAATGCGGGTGAATTTTCTGTAATAATTTTTGGAACCCCAGAAGCGTTTGGGTTAAGCGAAGGCCCAGGTCGAGACACTGTAGGACTGCAGCAAATTCGGGGATCCATCTGAAAACCCCGATCAGGAGGAAATTCCCAGGAAGGGCAAAGAGGGGTGTTAAACAAACATTTCTCCGTTTGGATATAACTGGTGGGCACGGAGAGTTTGAGCCCTGGCAGGTGGAGGCGCTGAGTTTCCAGTCGGAGAGAAGATTAAGATCAACTAGGGAGACATGACACAGATGTAAGGGGATGGGGAAGATCTCATTGACAAAATTCTGGAACACCGCCCGGAGGTTTTCAGAGGAAAAGGCATCAGGGGTATTCAAAATGGCCCCCTATCGGGTGTTAAAAAGGGGGTCTTCCACTCTCTCTTCACGGAATTCGAAACAAGTTTTTATGCTCCCCTTAAAACCAAATTTGGAAAAAAAATTTTCACCACAGGCATCAAAAACTCTGAGATCAAAGGGGGGAATCAAATTTTTTATAGTGATTTGTTAAGTCCCCGTAATCGATACGGGGGGAGAGTCCCCCTTTTTTTTTCAACAAAGAAAAAACCGGTCCCCGCAGGCGAGGAAATTGCGTATGAAGCCTTTACGGAGTTCTCCCGGATATACTCCAACTAGCTTATCTCCGGGACCCAAAAGGGTAGACTCTGCCCGGGGGGGGATTGACCCGGGTTCAGGTCCAAAAGGACAGTCGAAAGGGGGCGGGGGGGGAAAAGGTTTCGGCCTTCTTTCAGAGAAGACGTTTGGGAAAATTTTGGAAGGAGCTGGCAGACCCGGGCGAGGCTTCGTAGACTTTACAGAGGCGGGGGTGGAGCCGGAGGAGAACAGGAAGACACCCCCGAGTGTCAGTGGGACCTAACGGATAATCCGCCTGTTCCGCCAATTTGGGCAATGGTCTTGCAACCAAGGGGGCCAGGAGGATTTCAGAGGAAGGAGGCAGAACGAGAAGTCTCAGAGTCTCCTTGTGTGGACGCCAATCTTAAGTGAAGGCGCAGTGCAAACCGAATAGCGTCCTTTAGGCATTCCCAGAGACGGAGGGGTTTAACATTGGGGTTTTGCAAGGGGAGGCCCCGGGGGGAGGCCCCACGGACAACCAGGGAGCCTCTCCGCGAGCCCTAGGGGCGAGAGTGACCCCGGGGCACCGGACAGACCCCCAAAAAAGTGGCAAAACTGCCACATTAAAAAACAGCTGCCTTGACGATGCTGAAAGCGTTTTCCCGGGTCGATGGATCTCTTGACCCGCATGGGTTTTATGCTCGGAAAACCCTTGGCGGGGGAAGAGGAGGTCGTGAAAAACAACCATTCAGGTAGCCGGGGTGGCGGGGGGACCTCCCATTGGAGGGGGAGCTCTTCTGTTCTGGTAAAAAAGAATGTCGATTCTGGGGGAAACCAAAATCATTCGTCCGATCGGAGGCAGGTCCCGCCAGCGGCTTGTCCTTAATAAGTCCAAAAGGCCTTGCCGAAGGTTGCCCCCAAAGCTTATTATTTTTATCCGCTCGGAGGGTAGGGGGCGGAAAAGCAAAAGGGGTAAGACCCCGGTAAGGCGCCCTGACGAGAGGAGAGAGCCGGCAGCGGGGGAAGTGCGGGCCAAATTCTCGAAGACGGGGCGGGAACCCCTGGAGGAAGGTTTTCAGATTTGCCCTTAAATCTCCTCGGGCCATAGCGGATGGCCCAGGCCCAAGGCCTCCCCCCGATAAGAGGGTAATTAGAAGGGACCTTGCCGCTTGGTAGGGAATTGGGGGCCCCCAAACATCTCCATGTGGGTGGGGCATTGATGATGAAGCTACGACCTCTTGGGGTCTATCTAAAGTGAGGGAATCGGCAGATGCAGAGATGGTCCCATTGCAGGAGCAACTGGTGCTGATATGGTGGAATCGGCCGCAGATGGAGGTAAACGGACCGCAAGGTTCTGCATCATGGCCGTCGTGACGTCCCGGAGAAGGGAAAAAGGGCCCTGGGGGAATCCAGGCCAGTTTGTACTGAACGGATTTGGAGGGTTCGTGGACCACCCCAAAACGATGGTTTAAGCCACGCCAGGGAGCGGAGTTAAGTGCCCCAGTTTTTACCCCGAACCCCCCCAAAAGGGGAGGGCGGCTGCGGTTGGGGGGATACCCGGTCGTACCCCTGACGTTTTCTTGCTTGCGATGGCGGCCGGGGTAATGGTGGGGACGAATCGTTAATCCGGGGCGTAGTCGGGGACAGGCAGGAGGTCAGGGCAGGCGGCAGAAGTTCGTGGTCAGAGACAGGCAGACGGTCAGGGCAGGCGGCAAACAGGCAAGGTCAGGAAACGTAGCGGAATGGACTGGTACACGGGTAATCAATACGCACTCCAACACTCTCTAAAGACACTGAACGCACACCAACAAACTGGCAGAGAGTGCAGGGGACGTATATAATATATAGTACCAGCGGCCGGCAATTAGCAAATTAGCGGTGCGCTGGCCCTTTAAATCCAGACCAGCCATCGCGCGCGCGTCCTAAGCAGCGGGGACGCGCGCGGCGGCCGGGACAGGCAGAAGCAGGAAGCACAGGAGCGTGGACTGGTAAGTAACCTGGCGCAGGAGCATGGGCAGCAGGGGGAGGGTCGCGGGCGGCCGCGGCACCCGCGCCGGACCCCATGACACTAACTTTTAGATTGGGGGATGTCAGATTAAATCCTTTCCAAGGGAGAAGAAAGAGCTAGATACAACTATGTTTCATCTAAACAGACAAAATGGCCAAATTCAGAAATATCTACACATGTCAAAGGTTCTTTTTTCGCTTACCCTGCCATATGTACAAACATATACTTTGGTTTATATATTTCTATGTATGTGCTGTACATTCCCCCATAGCATGTACACAGCTATCCCATAATTTTAACTCTGATTGTTGTGGGGAATATGGCATCACAGAAAGGTGGGTGACATCACATCCCTCACAGCAATCAGTTTTTGATCATGGGAAAGCTGTATGCCTGCTGTAAAGGATATGACATCATCTCTATACCCAGTGATGTCAGGGCAGCTTTACCCTGACACGACTACTATAGAAAAAGCAGTAAGCAGACTTTTTCTGACTGCTGTTGGATAATATATCCACCACTAATGCCCAACCAGAAAAAGATTTATATTATGGGCTAGGGCCTGCCCCTAGATAATATGGCAACAACTCTCCACATTAGGCATCCAAAACACACAACTAAGAGAAGTCTACCTTTAATCTAAAACATAACCTTTAATTCTAACCAATAAAATCTAGTCAAGCCTTATTATATATAATACATATCAGAAAGAGCCTACCTATCCACAAAAGCGGAGCAACCGCCCCGATAAGAGCGACCCCACCGGGAACCTACTAAATATTGAACACGGATCCTAAAAACAATGGAAATGGAGTTTTTATTCAATCCATTTTCAATACACAAAAGCATCAATCTGCATCAGGGATATATAGATTTTGTTCACAAAGAAAGACAGTCTTGAGATTTTTATCTCGATATTTATGTACTTCTCTCAAAAAATAAGATAGTTTTGATATTCTGTCCCAATATTACTCTATTATTTGTCCTACATGTTTCTCCCCATATGATTATTGGGGTTCATCAGGGACCACACAGACTAAACACTATCTATTTCTTATGTTCAAAAATAAACACCATATATATTTTTCATATTTATCCAGATGTCTTCCCTATCTTACCAACTATACATTCATTCCATGCATTCTCAAGATGCAAAAAGATTCAGTAGGCTATAAATCCATACAGTATTGCTTATGTGTTGGACATAATGTCATTAAACATCAAAGATATCCCATATTTATCAAAATAGCTCTAGATGACAAATATTACACCACAAAAATGTCAGCCTTAGTATACTCACAGTCCCACGCACTTATTAATACTGCCGATATCTTTTACTGACATCGGTCAATGATGTTCTCCTAGGCATGGGTTACCAACACGTTACCTTCATCCTGTATTCCCCCAGTTGTGATATAGGAGGAAGCAGCTAATATTTAGGGTATTAGTAGGTTCCGGGTGGGGTCACCTTTATCGGGGTGGCTACTCCGCTTTTGTATATAGGTAGGCTCTTTCTGATATGTATTAGATATAATAAGGCTTGACTAGATTTTATTGTCTAGATTTAAAGATTATGTTTTAGATTAAAGAATAGGTAGACTTCTCTTTGTTGTGTGTTTTGGATGCCTAATGGGGAGAGTTGTTGCCATATTTTCTAGGATAATATGCTGGATAATCTCAAAGGTCTTAATGACATTCCCCAATCAACAAGCAAGTTTTCTGCCCAAGTGAAGGGTTATTAGAAATTTATAAAAAAGACATTCCTATCAAAGAGGTAAATACACTGACAATAACAAAGGCCCTAGACTTCAAAGCGTGAAAAGTCATATGTAACATAGTTTCACTGTTTTGGCCACTTAGTTTTAAAATTTCCCTCCCTCTCCAGCTCTATACAATACATTACAGAAAGTAGGAAGGAAAGGTTTCTGTCTGGTTTTGCACAGCAGGACAGGTAAATCATTTTTAACGAGTGTAACAATTACAAAGTTCAATATACTGTAATTAAGTTGTGTGCTCTAAAGTAAATAAAATATAGTCCCAGAAAACCTCTTTAAATGAATACTAGAACAAACAACCGAAATTAAAGAAGTAAACAAATTGTTTCCTAACTATCCATACATAAACCCACAAAGCTGAATAAATATCCTGACATGATTGTGGTTGTTCCCAGAGATGACACACTAATGTAAAGGATTCTGAAGGCTCAAAATTAAATTATACACAAGTATATGTCCCTGTTTGTGGGATCAATTGTAATGTCAGAATCAGTGTCCACCAGGAATTGTCTGAAGAACCAGTCCAAACCTTATCCTGATGCAATTTAACAAGTACCTATAGTACTGTAAACTGGAATAAAAAAGCATTAATTTTTAAACCCCGGAAAAGCCCAAGATCTGGGAGGGCTCGTGATCTTAATAAAATTAGTAGTGAAAAATCAAGAATTTCACATTTCAATTTTATGATTCTACAATAAATGAATAGGAATCACACCAGTTTTATTTTTAATGAACACAAAACTTAGAAGTTGGGAAGAACATTGTAAAGGGGTTTTTCCACAATTTTGGATCATGACTCTCGCCGAAAGCTTTTACAGATCTTCTGTGAAATTACTCACTGACATTAGTACAGAAAATTAGTTTAGAAGCCATAAAAATGTAAAAAGAAACACCAGTCATCACATTACTTTAACTTGGTTATAGCAATACAGGATAAAACTGATGATGCATAAAAATCATTATGCTTTAACCTCTCTACTCATGACAAAGCCTTGCTGGAACAAAACTATACGCACCTGCCAGTTGTTATCTGCATAGAGTAATGAAAAAACTATGAGGGGTTGAAGTTATATTTGCTTAAATGGGAAATTATGTGACATTAAGAAAAAAAGTGGCCAGCTACAAGAATTTAAAGCTAAAATATAACAGAGAGAGAATAGAGCTTTTACAATGTGAAGGTGCTACGAAAAAGGGTAAATAAGAAGGGATATCTGGGGTCCTAATATTTTTTCTTGTCTGGTCTAGGAAAAAATTTAGGGGTCTCACCTTTGGACTGAATTATCGTAGAAGAAAGATCTAGGGTATTCATTAATTTAGGCATCTGGTCTATGGTCTGAATCAAAGAAAGGGTCTGAATTGTGATCTGTATTTAATCAGGGGTTTGGATGGTCTCAGTTGATTTAGGTTTGTTCCAGTGTTTAAACTAATAGAATGGTCTATGTTGGGGTATGAATTAATTAAAGGATCTATTTTAGGGTCTGAATTAATTAAATTTTTTATGGTCTGCTTTTTAAATTAATTTAATGGTCTGTTTTGGGATATGGAATAAGTAAGGGATCTGGTCTGGGGTCTGAATTTATCAGGAGGTCTGGTTTGGAGTCTGAATTAAGTTTTGGATTTTGGCAGAGATGGCTGCAAAAGCCTTTTAAACCCATTAAAAGGGCTGCAGTTGACAGGAAAAGTCATCATAGTGGTTGGGGCGGGGATAGAGAAAAAAAAGGAAAAAAAAAAATTTTTGGAAAGTTTGAGTGGTAGAATTTTCCAAAATATTTTCTAGGGTTTGCACTAGACTTTTTCGACCGATTTGGAAAGTGTAATTATCAAGTAAATGGTGATTTATTTCTATTTTACTATTGTTAGAGGAGGAAATAGTTGGAAAAAAAGTTAAATTGAAAAAAAATTAGCCCGCCTTTAAATTTTTGAACTTTCAGGTTTTTTACTTACCCCTTTTGGGGGTCCAAATTTAAACCCTTTGGGGCAGAAAATTTTATCCTATCTCTCTATTGTGGAGTGCTGCAGTGGAGCATAAAGCTGATTTGATTAGCTGCCAAAAGGTTCCCAAAAAAAATTTCCGCAAAAATGTGAATAAGGAAAAGTTCCCCTAGGCCCTAGTTTTCTGGTTTCAAAATAAAGGAATCAAGACATGTCTGTCACCTTTGTTTTACATATGTGAGTTTTTTAGCTTTCCCCTTTTAAAATCTTAAACCCGAGAAAAGTGAAGTGTAGACATGGTGTGGCAGGGCAGGGGGGTAGCCCCCTTTTGGGGGGGCGGCCAAAAGGCCTATTTATCTAATTTTTCTGTACTTCTCAGGGAATGTATTTTGACCATAAAAAAAATGAGTTTCTGAGCTGTTTTCCCAATGGCACAATTTGTTTATAATGTTTTTTAAACATAATAATACAACATAATACTAGCTCATAAGATGTGTTATTAGGAAAATTATTAAAACAGAAATGCTTTTAATGATATTTTGAAAAACCCTTTTTGCAGAGAAAACTGAATTTTTTTTTTGCTGGGGCTTTCCCCTTTTTTTTGTGGTTTAGGAGTTGAAAATATTATGACTTCTTGAAATGGGTTTCTTATCAACATCATTTGATACATAGCAGTCCTTGGTGTTTACATCTGGATGTAAGTCACTGGAAAAAAGTCACTGAACTATAAAAAAAACCAAAAAAAACATCTGTCTAATCTCCAATGGTTCTGGTGATTTCCCACAGAGTTGAGCTAGACTTTATCAAAGTATGTATCTCTTTTCTAATCTATGTTCTTTTAGCCAAGTATTACATCATTTATTCAACAATGTGATTTTACCCTTTGCACAAAGAGGTTTTAAGAAATAAAAAAGTTACATTTTTAAAAATTCAAAATAGACAAAATTAATTTCAAAAGACTTAGAAGGTTTTACCAATGAATTGATCAGAGAATTTTGGTAAAAACTGGTGTCAGAACTTAAGCATATAATAATTATAAAACATGTTAATGCAATCAAAGACAACGATAACAAGACAATGCTTTCAAAATGAGCTTGATTATAATTTAGAGTTAACCATTTCCTTTTAAAGAAATCGACATGAAAATAAAACGTTTTTACTCTTAATTGAATTAGCCACTGTTCACAACACGTTTTAACACTTAGGGGAGATGTAGGAAAGGGTTTTCATCCTTTTCTGGCGTAAAACGTGGCAAAGTAACAGGCTGTGATGTATAATGTGCCAAATGAATGTGTTAGGTGCATTGTTCGCAAGACTTAACACATTTTAATGCACCTAACATGTGGGGGAGTTCTATGGGCATTCTGAGGGCATGGCGCACCACGCTCGGAATATTAGACACATATATGAATGCGGGTTAGCAAAACTAGGTGCATTACTGCTCCAACAGGCAGGCCTATTTCAATGTGGTCTGCCTGAGTTGAAGTGAAGCTATATTTGCTATCAGGGAAAAAAATGTCCAATATTTCTCAACTTACACTAGTGTGATAATAAACAGTAATTTATGATAATTATCAAAATATTTCAAATTAAATTAAAAATTTAATAAAAATGTTATCATATAAAATTTATATAAAAATATATAGTATCCCAAACATATCTCCTATAAAATGTTTTTAAAATTCTTAGAATCTAAAACTAATTTTACATTTAGTAACCCACTGATGTTGTTCAGATTTTTTAATTTTTGCTACATTAAATTTGAAATTTATTTTTGCAGCTCTCACCCTTTACTCTACATACAGTAAGAGCCAACACACCACAGGTCTTGCTGGGACCTGTGGTCCACCAAGCAAGATCAGTACCATAATTTCTATTCACTGACATGCTATTCTAATGACTTTTCTTTTATTTCCAACCTATCTATAGACTTTACACGTTTGGCTAATGCGTCAAATTACTGTGCCAAAGTTCCATAGTGCGGCAAACACACAGGCGAGGTGCGTTGAACTTTAGACTCCATTTATAATCACACAAAAACCATTTTTGTACATTCAGGTGCATTATACACTAAAAACAAGATGCAATAATACACTTTGAAGCGCCTTCGTTCATACATATTTCCCTAAGGATTTAAATGGTGTCTACTAGTGTTGAGCGATTGCGTGTGGGCTATCGAGATCGAGCAGATTATCGCATAGTCGGCCGCTATTGATATGGTTTTTCAGTTAGGTGAGCATTCGATTATGAGCGATTACACATTAAAGGTCTAGGGTGGAGAGGAGCACAACACCTTCATTATTATCACCCAAACAAGGCTGGCAGAAGAAAGCTGAAATTAACATCCACCACGTCAATTGGATCGTGCTACATCTTAGGCACACACTTTGGTTATTAAAGTCAACAGGAATAAAGTCAACACCACCATTCATATCCCTGTCTTGTTCCATAGCATGACCCTTAAACCGCATCACCCACAAATTAAATGTGCGCAGAAGGCAGTATGATTTGAAACCATCATGTTACTTGAACTTGACATTGAATATCCCTGTCCTGGAACGCAGCATGAGCCCCTAAAACTGCATGACCCACAGATTAAAAAGTGCCGCAAAAAGGGAGTCTTTCAACCACCATTTTTGTGAACTGGGAACACTAACTATAATCTGTACTGTTACCGCAGATGACCATTAACCTGTCTGACCCAACAGTTTAAAAAGTGCTAGAAAATGGATTGTCTTTCCACCACCATTTTAGTTGTGAACTGGACATTATACTGTCCTGTCCTGGGCCACAGTATGACCATCTAAAACGTCTGCCCCCAGATTACAAAGTGCCGGAAAAAGGAAGTCTTTCAACCACATTTTAGATTGAACTGGACATTGACTAGAACTGTTCATGTGCCACGCCTTGTCCCAGGGCCGGCGGTACAGGTGGGTACGGTTGAGAGCCCAGGCTGGCGTACGTACATATATTAAACAGCAGGTTTAAATGCCCTGATGACGCAGCAAACAAAAAACTGTCGTGCTGAAGCAGACAGTGCGGAAGCGGAAGTGTGAGAAACGTCCAGCCTTCATCAGTACACAGTTCAAGACCTGGGTCTAGCGACTTGCCCTCCGTGTATGAGTGCGGACCAATTGAGTTCCACTTGGCAATACTGGTGGTTAAGCCCTCCTGTTTTTCACCCAGGTTGCTTTTATTGCATTCCTTTTTTTCTCATTTACTCAACGTTGTGGTGGGAAATTGTCTCTGTACTTTGTTCTCTGTCCCTGCTCCATTACTCCATGTCCTCCTGAATAACCTACATCTGGTCAAGTTTTCCTGTACTCCCTTGTACAATTCAGGGGAATTGTTTTACCAGCTATTTTGACATGCAAGTTTTTAGTATGTTTTAATTCTAGAAAAAACAAAATTTTTTAAAATAGGAGGGAATCCCACAATGTCTTTGTTTACTCTTTTTTTCATTGTATTAAATGGGGTTGTCTCAATACAGGGATTGATAGCTATGTTTAAAGATCTTGCAAAAAACAAGTATTTTGCAATATGTGTCATTAACAGTGTCCTACCATACCTTATTCCTGTTACTGTTAGCACCACATCACCCTTGAGACCACTCTTGTCAATGTGAAGAAACAATTGTCTGTTAGAAACAAACATTTTTTAGAATAAGGACCGTAGTCATAGCTGCTTGTCACGCAAAATGCACCCCAAAAATTCTAAAGAATGCCCTTGTGGGCCACTTTGGACAATTTGTGAAGAACAAATGTCTGTTAGAAACAACATTTTTTAGAATAGGACCTGAGTATAGCTGCATGTCACAGCAAAATGCCCACAAAAATTCAAAAACTTGCCCATGAGCCACTTTTGACAATTGTGAAGAACAAATTTGTCTATTAGAAACAAACATTTTTTGAAATAGGACCTGTAGTATTGCTGATTTTCAAAGCCAAATGCCTCCCAAAAATTAAAAGCATGACCCTGAGGCCACTCGCGTTGGTCAATTGTGAAGAACAAATGTCTGTTAGAAAACAAAATTTTTTTATAATAGGACCTGTAGTATTGCTGCATTACAAAGCAGCATGACCGAACAATTTAATTATAAATATGACTTCTCAGCCAACTGTTTAAAAATTGTGAGGAGAGAAATGCACTTAGAAGCCACATTTCCTGTTCCGAAGGACCTTCGATTATTGCTGTATCTCAGCAGCTACATGGACCCCAAAAAATTATAATATGACTTCTCAGCCACTGTTAAAAAATTGTGAAGGGAGAAAAATGCCACTTAGAAGCCACGATTTCTGTCCAATGGACATGATAATAGCTGTATCTCACAGCTACATGACCCCAAAAAATTATAAATATGATTCTCAGGCCACTATTAAAAATTGTGAGGAGAATAGCCACTTAGAAGCCACATTTTCTGTTCATAAGACCATAATTATTGCTGTATCTCACAGCAGCAACGTTGACCTCAAAACCATTGACCAATGCGAAAAAAACTCTTAAGATAAAGTGAGGTAAATGGTATACGGTGTTGTCATGAAACATTGCTGTCTTTTACAGGTTCTTCTCACAGCAAAGAGAATAAAAGAGGAAAAGAGAATAAAAAATTGCAGTAAGAGAAACGATCACTTTTAAAAAAAAGTTTTTCAAGAGGGACCTTTTTCTGTTTGAAAGGAATGTGATATAGGAGCCGGAAACTAATCGGTGACCTCGGCAATTGGGGCCACAAATTCATCAGAGATCCATGCCTGATTCATCATTGATGTGAAAGTTCAAACGATCCACATTATCTGTGGAAAGCCGGATGCGTTTGTCTGTAATGACACCTCTAGACTGTGCATGAAGGGACCGCATCAGATATGAGCTGGCTTGCTGGGCAGGACACACCTCTATGGCGTTTTTTTTTGAGCAGCTCGGGCCATTCGTCCAATTTTGGATACCCCCCAGGATGTCTATTGGTGTCCGGAACCCATGCAAAAAATCGGTGTTGTAGTCGCAGGTTAGTCGTGCACCATGATCCTTAAGCTGCCGATCTCTGGTGTTGGATGTGTGCACTGCATTGCTTTGCGTTGGTGATGGTGGGTAACAAAATGCCAGAGGTCACCCATTAGGCTTCCGCCATCCTTTGCCTTGCTGCTGCCTGCTACGCCAACTGGCGCTCTACTGCTGTCACGTCGTGATGTTGTTTCCACCGTGACTTTGGGGAACGTAAGCAGACGCAACAAGAATGTCTTCCAGTTGATCAATCAGCAAGGTCTCCATTTCCTGCATTTTACTCTCTATTTTGGGTGGGTGGGTGGAAGGAAGTGCTGAGTTTTTTTTGTTATTTACCGGGGGATCCTGGAGGGTTGCAGCCAGTAAAACTGTTGTTCATTTTGATGGCCTTAATGCGAGGATCATGGTGGAGGAAATGGAGCATCCAAGCAATCATGTGAGAGATGGAGCCTTGATTTCCCAGCCTCTGGGTCGAGGGGCACTAGCAATTGATCTTCCTCATCTTCCTACTCCGCCTCAGAATTCGGCGGCCACCTGTCTTTCCAAGGAAGGGACGTCGGTTAACTCGGTGTTAGGAATACCTCCTCCCTCCTCCGCTGCCTCCGGCACGAGCTTACAACACCACCCTGGACTTGCCTGAGATGATGCACATGAGAAGCTGATGCGCACTTGCACTAGCTCTGACCCTGAACACTGCCTAATGAAAGACCAATGATATTGTGAAACTTGTCGGCCCTTGTGGATTTGAGGAGATGAATGGCTCCGTGTCCGCATCTTGTGTCCGTCTTCTCCTCCACCGGCTGGCCGGACCTGTTGTTTCCAAAGTGTCCAACGATCGTTCCAGAACTTAAAGATCTCACAATAGCTCATGCTGACAAGGGCATTGATACCGCACTGACCATTTTTGGTGGCTTCTTCAAAACTCGGCAAGGATGGTGCAGAGCTCTTTTCACATGCCTTCCACTCTCTGTGGTTTTCAACACCAACGAGGTCCGCACCGGTGCTTGTGTGGCCATTTGTCACTTGTTACTGCGTGAATGGCATTGCCGCCTTGCTGCCACATTCGTGGAGCATGTGGAAGGTGGGAAAGTCAGCGTCGTTGCCACGTCAACAATGAGATTCGGTTGTCGGAGGAGCCAAGCTGACGCTGCAACGGCAGCCAGGCGGGACGAAAGCAAGGGGTGCTAAACGGCGGCAAAAGTGCGAAAACTCAGACGTCGTGCCTTCTTCAGCTGGCAGTCCTGACCCGGTGTGAGCTCATTTAGAAATTTCTGGACGACAAGGTTCATGACATGTGCCAGGCAAGGGATGTGCTCCAGGCCTACCGATCTTAAGGAGCGGCCAGCAGATTTTCGCCCGTTTTACGCACACCACCTTGCCTGGCACAAGGTTCTTGTCACCCAGCCTTGCGCCCGGTTCGTTGCAGAGGAGCCGTCCACAAGTCCTGACCTGTGTGTGACGGTTCTCCAAGGCAGATTAATTTCAACACGGGCCTAGTTGTCTCTGGGACGTGATGCCACCAGAGGGACCTTGGGGGAAAGAACCCTTGCACATCCCTGCGTTTTTTGAAGAGCGTTCGTTTTGTGCGAGCATGAGAGCCACCGTCACCCCCAGAGGACATCCACCCAGCTCACCCCGTGAGCTGTCACAGAGATATAGCGGCCTTGCCGTTGCTTACTAGTCCATGTGTCTGGTGGTGTTAGATGACTTTTCGGAACACAGATGCAGACAACCGCGCTTGAAATTTTAGGATGACACGTGTGCTGGCCAGGCAGGGAGGCTTTTTGGCAAGAAATGCCTGCTTGGCATTCTGGTATTGGGGGGCAGGCGAATGCCATGGACGTGGCGGGAAACACATCTAGTGTCCACCAGACGGAAGGCAAAAATTTCCAAGGCCAAAAGCCTGCAATGCCGACATTCCAGGCTTTTGGCATTGGGATGGTTTGGGTTAAAGTGTTTCTTCTGCTCCCAAATTTGGAAAGACAGGGAAGGATGGCGCTAGGACTGGCCGCTGTCTACGGCGTGCCAGGTCGTCAAATGGTCGGATGGAAGAAGGGTAGGAGGGGTCTCTGGTGTGTGGTCGGTTCGGTCGGGCGACGTGGGAGGCTTGAAGCGGAGGCTGATCCCTGATCATGACTTGAGAGACATGGGCAGACTGAGGACACGCTTGGTCGGTAGGCGGCAGGAGGAGGAGGGGAGACAGAGGGTGTGATAGTGGGTTGCGACGGCCCGGCAGCGTCGGTCTGGCCTTTTTGGGCCATAAGTGTTCCCTTCCATTTTCAACTCATGCATTCGCTGCATGTGACTAGGACATGTTGGTGGTGGTTAAACCAATTTATGGTTCTTGCCTCTAATTATGCATTTACGGCAAAGGCGTCATATTGACATCGCTGGTGTGAATCAGAGGGCTTGGTCAAAGATGGCCCAGGCTGGAGAGGTCCTGGACCTTTTTGCGGCGAAAAGATAAGCGAGGAGCGCGGTGGTTTGCGCCTCTGGACGTGGCTGGCCGGTAATCTATCAGCGGACTTCTGCGGACCGGCTCTCCCTTTTGTGGTGGGACCTTGTATTTGACACTAACCCCATCGTCTTCCTCTCGTACCACTGATGAAAGCGCTCGCAAGCAAATTCTGCGGGAAAAGATCCAGGATGGGAATCGCAATGTTCGTCATCATCATACTCATCAACACAGGGTGACTTGGTCGTCTGACTTTCTGCATCCACGAAAGCTGCGGGCTACAAGCAAGGGGCACAGCAAGGCGTTGCGACCGCCCGGGATTTTTTCCGATTGACGGCCTTCCCTTCACTCCTCTGATGGTTCAGTAACTGGGGCGTCAGAGCAGACTAATATTCCTCTTGATCTTTTAACATGACTTTGACCCAACCTCATTTGTCATCAAAGAGGTCTTCAGACAAAGGATTGTCCACGTGGTGGGTACACAACGAGTTGACATTTGGGCAGCTTTCATGTTGGACGGATGCTGATGATGCATGATGACGAACATTTTGTGGCCGTGACTGCGAGGACGAGGAGATAAGACTGATAGAAGCAGGTTTGCATTAACCACTGAAGGACAGATTGGCGACGATGTTCGTTACTTAGATTCACAGGGCCCTTGACACAGCGATGACAGGCCTGACGATCCGCTGCAATGCGTGTTGTCACCAGCCACTGTAGGGAGCACCTTTCTCATCGTACCTCTACCCTCCAATGTGCTCCCCCCTCTTTGCTCGCTCCTTACCACCTGCATTTCGACTCCATGTTCAGAAATATAAAAATTGAAGAAGAGTATGGAATAGTTTTGGAATGTCTCTTATAAAAAGAACGGCAAATCACAGCTATTCTCAAATCCCTCTAATCAAAACAAAATGGCTGATTCAAATTTAAACTGAAAGGTGTCTATCAACAAATCTGAGAGCTGGGCATAAAAGTCCAAAAAAAACGTTATCTGTTATGTTATGGTATAATAAACTGGTTTATTTTTTGCACATTTTCAATTCACCTTGTGGTGAATATCAGAATGGACTGTTTTGAAGATTTACGTAGATGCTGCGTCAATGAACAATGATGGGTGTGCTCAAAAAGTAAAAAACACGTAAACTGTTATGTTTTGATATAATAAACCGTATTTTTTGCCCTTTAATTCACCTGTGGTGAATATAGAATTGCTGATTTAAGATTACGTAGATAGATGCTGCGTCCATGAAAAATGCTGGGTGTGCAAAAGTCAAAAAAAAACACGTAACTTGTTATGTTTTGGTTATAATCTAAACGATATTTTTTGCACCTTTCAATTCCCCTGTGGTGAATATAGAATTGCTGTTTTAAGATTTACGTAGATGCTGCGTCAATGACAAAATGCTGGGTGTGCAAAGTCAAAAAACACGTAATGTTATGTTTGTATAATAAACGGTATTTTTGCACCTTTCAATTCTCCTGTGGTGAATATAGAATTGCTGTTTTTAAGATTTACGTAGATGCTGCGTCAATGAACAATGCTGGGTGCGCAAAAGTCAAAAAACACGTAACTGTTATGTTTTGTATAATAAACGGTATTTTTTGCACCTTTCAATTCACCTGTGGTGAATATAGAATTGCTGTTTTAAGATTTACGTAGATGCTGCGTCAATGAACAATGCTGGGTGCGCAAAAGTCAAAAAAACACGTAATGTTATGTTTTGTATAATAAACTGATATTTTTGCACCTTTCAATTCACCTGTGGTGAATATAGAATTGCTGTTTTAAGATTTACGTAGATGCTGCGTCAATGAACATGCTGGGTGTGCAAAAGTCAAAAAACGTAACTGTTATGTTTTGTATAATAAACGGTATTTTTTGCAACCTTTCAATTTCACTGTGGTGAATATAGAATTGCTGTTTTAAGATTTCGTAGATGCTGCGTCAATGAACAATGTGGGTGTGCAAAAGTCAAAAAACACGTAACTGTTATGTTTTGTTATAATAAAGGGATTTTTTTGCACCTTTCAATTCACCTGTGGTGAATATAGAATTGCTGTTTTAAGATTACGTAGATGCTGGGGTCAATGAACATGCTGGGTGCGCAAAGTCAAAAAAACACGTAACTGTTATGTTTTGGTATAATAAACGGTATTTTTTGCACTTTCAATTCACTGTGGTGAATATAGAATTGCTGTTTTAAGATTTACGTGGATGCTGCGTCAATGAACAATGCTGGGTGCGCAAAAGTCAAAAAACACGTAACTGTGATGTTTTCGTACGATACACGGTATTTTTGGCAACAAACAACCTGTGCTGACTACAAGATTGCTGGATTGTAATTTAACTGCAAGGTGGTGTATCAACAGTCACAGGTGTAATGGGTAAAATTAAAAATGAAACACCTATCTGAAATGTATACTGATAATAAAAGTGGAGTTTTGCAACTAACAAAGAGACCTGCAGTTACTAGAAATGATGTGTATCCAATATAAGTTCAGGCTGCCCAATATCCAGGAAATATTTCAATAGCAAACTGTTAATAATAAAGATATTCCACTACAATGTCTACACTAAGTCTTGGTGAACTTTATCCAGTGTTCTTTATAGATAGAGCTTGTCTGTGTTCGCCCGCGGGCCCCCCCCCCGCTCCCACCGCCGTGAATTTACAGCGGTAGATGCTGCTTTAAAAATTCTCTAGCTAACTACATAAAATCTTCAAATCTCTAATCTAACTAAATTGGAAGGATCACAGCTAATAGTAGAGGTTTCTCTGTGCAGAAATAGACTAATTTCGCTGAGCTGTTTGGCCACAGGCAGAGCGCAGGTCCTATCCCTATGAGACGCTGAGAGACACTGAGGCTGAAACAGGAAACGCTGTTCTATGTAAAACGAGGTCATGTGATTTTTCCAGCCAATCGCAACCATAACATCCCAGTCATGACGTCGCACACACATCTCACCCTGCTCTATTCTGTAATCTGATTGCTGGCCGCCCAAAATTTCAGGAGCGCGAAAAAGGCGCGATTTAAA
>JAODAL010044841.1:0-32505 GCA_025379985.1 Phyllomedusa bahiana | reverse complement strand
GGGGGGGAAAGACATTGGAGCAGAAGATTGTTGGGAAATGAGGGATTTTCTCCCCAGGTGACAAGAGGAGGGGCAGGAGCACTAGGGGAGGTAAAGGAGATGAGGAAGACAAGGCAGATGCCCCGCAAGAAACCGTGGCGTTCATGGAGATGGGGAGGGACCCCTCGAGTCACTTGTGCAAGGGCCCCGCAGCAGGTGATTTGCCTGGCTAGTGACAGCCGAATAGTCGCATCGGCAGAGGGATATTCTGGCCTCCACCCTTTTGGACCCTCGGACCGGGTCCAAAAGGGGAGCCTTTTCCCACTTTTTGAGGGGAGTAAAACTAAATACTAGGGGGAAACCCGTAGCAGTTCCCCGCTCCTATGGGCGACATCGTCCCTCCTCTGCGGGTCTCCCCGGGGGGTTCTTCAGCGCTCACGTACTACTCCCGCGGTGCGGGGGAAAAGGGGGGGGGGGTTTAAGAGCGTTCCAGCTCCATCGCAGCAACCAAAGTCTGGAGTCCTGTGAGCACTTCCTTCCCCCCCTGTGAGGAGGGCATCGCCAGCAGCAGCAGGGGACCGGGAGCAGACCTAAAACCCAACGGGTGGGGCCTTTTGGGAAGCACTCTCCCACCTCAGTTAAAGATGCTGGACAACTGGGCACCAAACTGGATGGGCCGAACTTGCCGATTTTGCATGGAGAAGCTGTCCTGCCCGGCCATAGGGTGGATCGGGGTGTTCAGTGCGGCGGGGGCCATGTTCCCCCAAGGGAACCGTTGTCCAGGGAAATGGGGAAAGATGCCTTTGCAAGAGAATCAGGCGGGGATGGCCGGGATTTCCACACCCAATCCCTTGGCGTCAGACCACATCAGCCATGCCCCTCCTTAAACTGTGAGAAATGAGTCTGGGTTCAAACTCCGCCTCCCCCATATTTGATGCCGCCACCCTCCCGATGCCCCCAAATTTTTGACAGTTTTTCCCCTCTGCCCCAACCATCTTTACCGGGCTGGGATTGCCACCACGTCACATCTTTCATTGTCCACCTTGACCTCAATGCTGCTGCTGTTTGATCCCTGATATCCACAATGTGTCATTGTGCCACTTTTGACCCTCAGCTGTTCCCTGCCACGTCACCTCACCTTTTCATTGTGCCACTCTGGGGGCCTATCTTTTTTGCCACCCCCAGAAGTCATTGTGCCTGTCTGACCTCATGTGCTGTATGGCTGCCCCGTAACCTCCCCTGTGTCTTGTGCCACTCGGGGCCTATCCTGTTTTTGCCCCCTCCAAATGTCATTGTGCCCCTCTCTGACCTCTGTGTTGTCCCGTCACTTCCACTCTTGTAATTTGCCACTCTGGGGGCTACTATGTTTTCCCACTCCAGAATGTCATTGTGCCACTGTCTGCCCTCATGCTCTGCTGCCGTGACCTCCACACTGTGTCATTGTGCCACTTAAGGCCTACTCCGTTTTTGCCCCCTCCAAAGTCTTTGTGCCACTGTCTGACCTCATTGCTGCACCGTACCCCCATCTCTGTCATTGTGCCCCCTTGTGGCCTACTAGGGTTTGCCCCTCCAAAATGTCATTGTCCCACTGTCTGCCTCTGTTGCTGCCCCCCATCACCTCCACCTCTTCATTGGCCATTTCTGTGGCCTTCCCAGTTTTTGCCCCCTCCAAAATGAAATTTTGTCCCATGTTGCCCTCACTGTGCTGTCGTTACCTCCACACTGTGTCATTTTCCACTCTGTGGTTCCCCTGTTTTTGCCACCTCCAGATGAATTGTGCCACTGTCTGAATTTACTGCTGCCCCCCGTCACCTACACTCCTTCATTGTGCCCTCGAGCTTCTCCATTTTTTGCCACCTAAAAAAAAGTCATTGGCCACTTTGACCCTTCTGCGCCCCCGCTCCCCCACTCTCTGTCATTGTGCCACTCTGGGGCCTATACTGTTTTCCACCTCCAGAATGTCTTGGCCCTGTCTGACCTCATGTGCTGCCCGCCGTCACCTCCCCTCTTCATTGGGGCCACTCTGTGGCCTACTCCTATTTTTGCCACCCCCAGTGTCATTGTTCCATGTCTGACCTCTTTGCTGCTGCTGGGGCTGCGCCATAACCCCAAAACTGTGTTATTATCCCACTCTGTGGTACTCCTTTTTTTGCCCCCTCTAAAATGTCTTGTGCCACTGTCTGACCTGTGTGCTGCCGTGCCCTCCACACGTGTCTTTGTGCCATTGGGGCCCTACCCCGTTTTTGCCATCCAAATTCTTGTCCCATGTCTGACCTCTGCTGCTCCCCACCGTCACCTCCATCTCTGTCTTTGTGCCACTCTGGGGGCCTACTACTGTTTTGCCCCCTTCCAGAATGTAAATTGTCCCACGTTGCCTCATGGTGTGTTGGGCTGCTGCCGTAAACCCCACCCTGTATTGTGCCATCGGGGCCTTTCCCCCCTGTTTTTGCCCCCTCCGAATGTCATTGTGCCACGTCTGCCCTCATGCGCTGTGGCTGCGCCGCCCCTCCAACCCCTGTCACTGATGTTGCCCCTCAGCTTTTTTTTTTTCCCCAGCTGGCCCTGCCATGACTTTATCAGGCTACTTTCCCCCTTAGTTTTTTGGTCTTTTCCCCCTCTTAAGTCCCCGGGAATTTTTTTGTGAAGCGTTCTAAGAGCGGCAGCGTCATGTGGGGCATATACATAAAACACAAACATTGTTGAAGCCCCAAACCCAACTCCCTCTGCAATTTAAGCAGGCACACTTTCTACGCACCCCTGCAGGTTGTGCAGCCTGGAAATAGCTGCTTTTTAACGCGATTCGTCCCGAAGTAATTCGGACCGAATTTATTTTTGTCGGGAAATTCGGCGAAGTGACCAAACCGAATTTTTGAGAAATTCGCCCATCTCTAATCCTAATCCAAGGTAAGATATACTGTACATGAATATGTAAGGCACGAAACAGGTAACCTATACCACCTTATCTTCTTAGACATAATGTCTCAAATGCATCAAGATGTAATGTTAATGTAAATGTTTCAAAACTGAGAATGTAAGTTTGGTAGTTTTATCACAAGCTGTGAGCCTGTCTTATTTGCCAACATAAATGTAAGCAGTTAAAAAGCATTTGCAAACATCACCCATAATGTTATAGACCATATAACAGAGCAGTTATCACAGGACAGATAGATCCTTATTAACTTACAAAAGAAATGATATTATTGGAGTTATGTCATCCACCATTAATCTATCGTCCGCTGCAAATCACATTATTGTGACAGGCAAAGCAAAATAGAGCATGAACATGACACAGAGCACGATGACTCAGACCCAATATCTATTTTATTTATTACGCTGGTTCCATTCATTTCTATGGGGACAACGTCAAAGACAGAGTTAAAGGTCACTGCTAGAGTTACAGATTCAGTTACAGACAATCCCAAAATGACCTGGATTCATCTGACATATTTGATTGCTTGTGTTAGTATTTCATTCAGCTATTACTGAGGGATGGCTGTATACAGGGATGTCATCAGGGTAGTATTGCCAGTACTATTTTAATTTGATCAAATGTTTTATTAATTTTTTTTTAAGGGAGGCCCCACTGATATGGTGCAAAATAGGAACTGTTAATGAGCGGAGAGAGGGGTGGCAGCTGCCATAGCAATTGGGCCCTAAAATTACTAATGGCAGCCCTGGCACTATATGGGGTTAGGGCTACCATTAGTAATTTCAGGCCCCTATACAGCCAAAGAATTCGGGCCCCTTCCACCTATAACCAGTTTCTATCTTGCAACATATGAGCGGGCCTGAAAAAAAGTACAAGGGTACCCCTGAACAGGATGATCACCCAACTTTCCATACACACTGCGTGATAGATATGCTTGCATTGTCATATGTCTTCCCCTTTCATTTATGGCTTTACCATGAATCATCATTGTACTGTTTTATTATTATTAGTGAAATGGGTCATTAAATCAGTGACATTCCCAATCAGAGCATAGACCCTGACATAAGGTCCCACTCCTATTATGCAGTGCAGGCATTTCATTTTATCAGGGGAAGTTGTGACCATCCAGACATTTTTCCTGCTGTCAATAAATATAATTATACAGAAAAGCAACAGAGCTTGCAAATCCTTCAGAGCCATACTTAAGAAGAAAAAGTCCATAACTTCTTAAAGGGTTTTTCTAACTAAAATATTAATTTTTCAAACAGTCGGACAGGTAAATAAAAATTTTTACTGAATACTTACTTTTTTGATATTCCCCGGGGCGAAGATAAAAAGATTTTATCGCGGGGGTGCCCCAAAGTTCTAAAAGCTACGTCCTATCTCCTTTCCCCCTTCTGATTAGAAAAAAGGCAAGGGAATGCACCATATCAGAGGGAGCAGTCTTTATCTCTAAAAAGATTAGTTTTGTTTCCCTTGAAAAGCAATTGTTTTCATTCCTTAAGGGTCTGTACTTTGTTTCCCCAAATGAAATCTCCTGCATCTTTCACATTAACAAGTACAGCAAGGAAATTTCAGAGGGATATCCAATCATGTAATAACCACCCACAGCCTGACCAGTCTGTGAGTCTGAAGCTGCTTGTGATTTTGTTAAACAGCATGGGGAGAAAACTGCTTTAATGTCCACAATTTGTAATAACTACATAGTTGCACAATGTGGAAAGGATGCATACAGCTTATAAATTCTGGAGGCAGTCACCATCTCTTTTGATGCAGAATGAGAAATGATTTGTCAGTATGGCGGCGGCCTCTTTTTCTTGCTTTATGTTATATTTTGTACAAAAATTTCTGTAAAATTTTGGCAGAATTGTGGCCATTCCTGATATGTTATTTTTTAAATAATTTGCTTTCCCTAAAAAATTTCAATTCTGAAGTTTTTTCTTTTGGCTTTGTGTTTTTTGGGTTCCTTTTTTTGGGTTTAAAAAACCCTTACCAACTGCAGGTGGGCATTCCATTCCCCTTTTTTTGTGGTGTGTCCCCGCACATTCGGGCAGATTTATCAAAGAGTTTCGCCCCAATTCTGGCCCCCTTTGCACCCGAAACCGCTTTTCCCCCAATTTACTATGTGTTTTAAAAGTTTCAGCGCTTCGGCGCCTCGTCCTAAAAAGGGGGCATGGGATCGTAAAGGAGGCGTTCTTCGGGGGAAAGGGGGGGTGGCTTAAGGGGACCAAAAAATTTCGCCCGATTTTGTCGGTTTCTAGGTGAAAGTAAGACAAATTAATTGTGGTACGGTTAGACGACAGTTTTTAACCTGCACCAGTTTATCAACACTATAAAAAATGGTGCTTATAAAAATGTCAGCTAACTTTACACTTTAAAAGTAAGACACTTTTGATAAATCTGTCCCACTGACTCTGTCAGCACTTATTGGACATTGTTAGGCTATGTTCACACGAGGTATTATTTGTGCGCGCCACAATATGTCAGGTGTTTTAGAAGTACACTCCGGCCAGCGCGTACCTCTAAAAGGCTCTGGCCCAGCCCCTATTAACTTTGGGAAGAAGTAACATGTCACTTCTTTCTCCCGGTGATTAATACACGTTGGGGAAAATGGCAGGAATAAAACTTCAATGAGAGCCATGAATTACCGTAGTTGTGGGGTGTAATTCGGGAATATTTCAGCACAATTATGTCCCGAATTATGCTCCACAAAGACACTGTGTGAACACCTAATTGGTAAAACCAGCTGGGCTGACTGGTAATAGATTTCTAGGAGGAATAACAGATTTAGTAATACATTTCTAGAAAGAATAGCAGGGGAAACGCTAAACACAGAAAGGGCCCCAATTCCACATAGGGGCGAGATTTTTATTTTTTTTCCCCGCAGAATTTCGCCCATTTTTTTGCCCGCCCTTCCCATTCTAAATGGGGGGAATCATAGGGTTTGTGGTGCACACCCCCCCCAGAACACCACGCAATCTCAGGCACATTACAAAGTACCCCGGGTGCCCGATAATGCGCCTAATTTTGTATTGGGCCCCTTGTTTCATCGACACATCGCAAAGCGCGGGAAATTTTTGGGGACTAAAAGGGAAACCAGATTACGGGTTTGCACCCCATACAACGTCCCCCAATAGTTTTTCTTGGAAAACCCCACACTTTTGCGCCCCTTACGAAACAAAAAAATACATTCAGTAAAAGGAAGATTAGCCCAAATTCAAAAAATTAAAATTTAAACCAAATGGGAGCACTGTACAAAAAAACTCAACACAAAAAATGTAAAGATCAAAAAGTCAAATGAAACCCCAAAATATATCAAAAAAATACTTAAACCTCTTTTAAAAAATAAAACCAGCTCACTCAATAAAAGAAAAAAATTTAAAGTTATTTTTCAGAAAATTTGGCATCCCAAATTTAAAATAAAAAAAATGTAGTTTTTTTTAAAATAATTTTTAAAAACATAGCAAAAATCTTTTAAAAATGTGGTAACAAAAAGGATGTTTACTGATTCACAAAAACAAATTTAAAATATGCTAATTATACTACACAGTGAACTCTGAAGAAATTAAACCCAAAAATGAACAGTTGAAATAGATTTTTTTTTTTTTGCACTTCATCCTATAAATATTCTGTATTTTTTCGGGTTAGATTGTTTGTTTTTCCGTAATAGACGCTGCCGGGGTTTTGGGCAAAACCCAAATTCTAGGTCCTGATCCTGTGTCCGATCAATGGCGGTATATTTATGTGGGTACTTCATCCCTGAAAATTTGCCCCCCTCTATTTTTGGCTAAATTTCCCTCCCCGGGTTGTCAGGGCTAAGTTTTGGGGCCAGATTGCAGACAGGCTGAAACAGCTGATGTCCGCTCCCTCCCTGTTACACTTGTGTTTGCCCAAGCCCCTGTGATTGACAGGGGGCCCAGCCACTCCGGGACAGGGGGCGGTGCACAAGCCAATGGGAGGACCCGGGGGCCCGCCCCAAAATCGTTTCAGGGGGGGGAAATCCAGGAATCCCTTTTTTTAAAAATCCCGAAAGCGGGACTGCTGCGCCTGAAAAATTTCCTGGCTCCCTTTGGGTTATTTTTTTTGTGTTTGCTTTTTCCGGGTTTTCCTGCCCCGGGGCCTGTTCTCCCTGCCCCCCGGGTTTGGGTCTCCGGGTTTTTTTTTTAAACCTCCCCCTTTGTGTTTGACCTGGGTTGTTTCCCCGTTTACCCCTCGGGTTTTTTATTTGTGGCTTTGGCTTTCCCTATTTGATATTGACCCGGACTGTCTGACAAATTCTATTTCCTAAAGTCCCCGCACTTTAGCAGAGCAGGGACTGTCCCCCTTTTTTGCCGTCTGCCGCCAGGGCAGCACGTCAAGTAGGGCCGGGGGGACAGGGGCGGGTTTTCCAGTTGGGCCCCACGGGCCACCCCCTTGGGACGGGGACTTTAATAACGGGGCCAAAAAACCCCTTTTACTGCCCCTACCCCCCACTATTTTTCCCCCTTTTCAGTCTGGTAGAGCAGTTTGCAGGGGCCCTAACCCAGTAGCCCAAGATCGGGTGCTGAGAGTAGAACAAAGGAGGCTACCCCAATTTCAGAGGGTCCCTGCTTTCCCTTTCCCCCCCTGGGAACCCCCTATCCAGTTGCCTAAACGGTTTGCAGGAAACAAGGGCCTTTGTGGTTTTTTTAGAAAAAGGGTTGTCGCCTTATTTCGGGGCCCCGCCCATTTTACCTCGGGAATGAGGAACAAAGGGGGGGAATTTTTTATGTCATTACTGCAGGGCCCCCCCCAGGGTGGGCATTTTCGTTCCCCCAAAAGACTCACCTAAAATGTTTCTGTGGACGGTTCTTTGCCGCTTTAGGGTACTTTTTAATGCCCCAAAGTTTGGGAACTGGGGCTAAAGGCCAGCTGACCACCTTTTAAAGGGAGGGGGCAAAGACGTGGAGGAGTTTTGCTCCGAATTTCGTTGCTGGTGCCCTTCCGTCTGGGTTTTGGAAAAGACCAGCTCCTCCCCGAAGCCAGTTTAGATTGGGTTAGCTGACCAGGTGGGATTTTTTTGGGGCTTACCCTTCCCCTTGGAAATTTAGATGAGGGCCCTGGCACTGGCCGTTCTTGGGCAGGGGGGCTTTTTTGGGAAGACGGCAAGAAAAGGTTCCCCCTCCCCGGGGGTCCTTTCCATGGTCACCCCTTTGACCCTTGTTTCCGACGTAAACCCCGAAGGGCCCCATGCAAGCAAGGGGGTTTTTTTTGTCACTGCGGGGTTTGGGCCGTAGGGCTACTGTTTTTTCCAGGGGTTTGTTCTTCTTCTGTGGAAAATGGAAACGAATTCGGGAATGCTCCAAACGGGAAAACCAGGGCGGGAAAAAACCAACGCCGGTTTGGCAGCAGGGGGATCACCTAGGCGAGCAGGGATTTCCCATTGTAAACTAATAAGTTTTGGGTACCCCGTTAAGATTTTTAACTTTTCCCCTGGCCCGGGTTTTGGGAGTGCGTTTTTTTGGATTTTGGTCAGTTCTATTTTTTTTTAAGGTTCTTTCGCCAAACAGTTTCCCCCCCCCCGGGCCTTAAACCCTTTTGGGCCACATTGACTCGCTGCGGGGTGTGGCTAAATTTACTCCACCCACTAGCTCCCGGGGCGCAAAACCAATTTTTGACCCCTGAGCTGGAGATGGTGGTCGGATCCATACATATTGAAAAGTGTATTCTATTCGTCTTGGGGGGCTGCCCCTGATGTGGGTTTGGGGGTGGGCCCTGGCTCAGAAACATAATCCAGTATTTTACTGGAATTTTAGGGAAAAATTTGTCAGGGGGGGACAATGGTGGGGTTTTTACAGATGTCTCCTTACCATGCTGGGGAATTTCTGAAAAGTGCGGCTAATTTCTATCTGGGAAAACGGGGGTCCCAAATTTGAAGCCATGGGGGGAAACTTGTGAAAATCGAAAGGTCGGGCTAAGGTTCCCCGAAAATCGTTTTTCCTTTGGGGAACTTTTGCCCCCCAACCGTACCCCGAAAACCCCCCTGTGGGGTTTAGCAGGGGTTAAAACCCCGTGGCCCTTTTCGGCTTTAAAATTAACCCCCTTCCCCTCTGTATACATAATGTGTCCCCGTGTGCACTTTTTTAAAAAGGTTTATTTAGCCCGGACTCCCCCCTGGCCCCCTTTTTCCAGTTGCATAGAGGGGGGGTTAAAAACCCCGAACAAGGGAGGGTTTCCCAAGGGGGCCCCCTAAAAAGGGGGGGGGACTGTCAGGGCAAGCTTTTGCTCCCAATTTCAGACAGGCTGCAAAAAGCTTTATGTGCGCTCCCCCCCAGATAAAACCCTTTCTGCTGGGCAGCTTTGTGAGTGACGGGGGCCCCCAGCCATTTCCGAGGGGGCGAGTGCACCACCCAAATGGGAGGCCCCGGGACCCCCGCTCCAATCACTGCAGGGCGGTATCCAGGAATCCCTTTTAAACCCCCCGAAACTGACTGCCGCCTGTGATATTCCGGGGTACCTTGTTATTTGTTTTTATTTTGCTTATCCGAAAACCCCCTCGGCTGTTCCCCTGACCCGGTTTGTCCCCTGTTTTTGTTCCCCTCGCTCCCTTTCGTTTTTTGCCCTCGGCTTGTTTACTTTTCCCTTGGTTTGATTTGTGGCTTTGGCGTTCCTTTTTGTATTGACCCGGACGTCGGGGATATTTTATTCCCTCATTCCCCCGCACTTTAGCAAGGGGGGACTTCCCCGTTGCCGTCTCCCGCCTGGGCAGACGTCAAGTAGGCGGGGACAGTGGGCTGGGTTCCAGTTAGGCTTACTGCCCCTCCTTGAGTGACACCCGGGTTTTGAGAGAAATTTCCTTTTTTTTTTTACTTTACCCTGTTTCTTGGTTATTCTCTGCTCTTTGTTTTGGTTCTACAAACTCTTTTAGTATTTGACCTCAGCTAGCCTGACCATGTTTATATGTTCTTTGTTTCTTGCCAAGGTTCACAAAACGCCCAGAAGACTCATGGAAAAGAGGAGGCCTTCTGGTTTCTTGGAAGTGTTGGAAAATCTCCAGAGTGGTGAAGACTCTGAAACTGTGCCTGCACCATCTGCAATGGGTGCCTGCTATAAAGTACAGTCAGCTCCTGATGCAACGGCCATTTAACCCCTTAGATGTTGCAGCCAATAGTGGCCATATCATCAAGGGGATTGACAGCAGGAGGGGACTTCTTCTTTCTAACCATCAGCACCCCGCAACACAATAGCGCCATGGCAGCTGGAGGTTAAATAATAGCTTTTAGGTGTGTCATACACATTAGGCCGTACCCGGAGACAGCATCTCATAAATTGCAAAATACAAAGCAATACAGTAATAGTGGGACAAAAAAAAACCACGTTACAAATAAAATAAAAACAAAATTCCTGTTTCACCGCTAAAAACACTTTTTTTGTAAAATAAAAAAAGAAAGTACATATAATAGGTATTGCCACATCCATAACGATCCAATCTAGAAAATTGTCATAAGATGAATGCCACAAAAGAGACATAAAAAACTGTGGCAGAACTATATTAGAATATTCTGACATAATAACAAACAACTTGATGATATTCTAAATATTTGAAGTGACAATTTTTATTGATTCATGTGAGGGTATGCTCATAGGACATATTTGTCGTACACCCTGCAAATATGGTAAATTATAGCGCTCATTGAGTACAATGATAAGCCGGGGTATTCCCTGGTGCACAGTTTGCACCTGTAAAAATAAGTGGCATGTCACTTCTTTTGGGCACTTACACACCAGGGAGAATGGAGGTTAATGGAGGCCGGGCCATGGCGCTGTTGAAAGTACAAAACATCACATTCACCTCTGGATAGAATTTTTGCAGAGGTTGCAACAGTGATGTTACATTCGGCTGGAGCTGGAAGACAACAGAAACATTGGGGAGATGACTGGAAGGTGCATCGCTGGAATGGATGTCAGTGCAGAGGTGAGTATATTTTTTTTTTCCTTTTCTTTGGCATGCTGCAGCTTATTTTTATTAAAAATGGGAGGTGGACAACCCTTTACATCCAATTCTGGCCATAACGGTAACATATAGCTGACATCCTGCTGCAGACTCCCACTGAGGATGGCTACTAAACCATGTCATCCCTACGCCATAATAGTATGGTGTAATAAAGGATCTACCCACTCTCCAGACTATAAGTGCAGGACTTTCCTCTCTAAAGAACTAAGGGCGGCATGTATGAACGGGGCTGCACCAGAAGTCTGCCGTATTTTCAGCTCGACATCTAACGCAGCCCCATTCGCTATATTTTTAAAACTCCCGCAGACTAATATCAGGCGAATTACAGAGCGCCCGTGGCACTTTGTAATGTGCCTTATTTCATGGGGGGTTGGGGGTGCGTGAGGCGTGTTGCACTAGAATCATACAAAGCTGTAGATTTATAGCTTCAGTACGGCAAATCCAGGAGCATTACTGCTGGAACAGGTAAAACCCTTTAAAAGTGGTTTACCTGAGCCAGTAGTGTTATTTCTGCACTAGAATGCGCCTGCTTTATGACCCGCAGTAGACTGGGTTAATAAATTGAGGTGCATCCTACACTATTATAATGTGCTTAAAAATTGGCGTATAAGCGCCAAAAATCATACAAGTTGCCCTTAATGTATAGCAAAAAAGTCCGGTGTTAGCCAGAAAAAACTTGTGATATTAAAAAGTTTTGTGTCAAAAAAGACAGAAGTATTAGACGCGCAATAACTTTATTATCTGTTATATTTGCTATTATAATTTTCTGGTTAGCCAGTAAAGGTATCACTCCTACAATACTCCATATAGGACTGAGTATGAAACCCAAGAATTACTGGAAACAGAGTTGGGCAAATAAGAATATAACCTTCTATCAAGCCAGGTAAGGTATTTGGTAGATGTGAACCAACTTTTACTGTAGAGCCAATTTTAGGCTCCTTATCTCCAGCATGTTACAGTTCCTTGTCTTATGTGCACTTGTCATGTATCTGGTATTTACTAGTATCTATCGATAAATTATAACTACATCCTTTAACAAATTATTTTCTTACATTGAGTGACCCTTGTTCTCTTCTTAGTGCCATACAGATGTATATACTAATATAGTGATTTATATACTGCAGTCACTGGTACCTGAATCAATGACTGAGCGCCATCTGGTGGGAAAAATGGTTCAAGTCGTGTCATAAACCAGCTGATATTAGTTTTAGTGTTTTATAGCCCAACTCTAAATCATGAAAATGCAGGTACGTTTCTAATCAATCTCAATATCATGAACATATATAAGGCAATAAGCTGAGATCTGAAAATCACTTGGTGACATTAAGCTCTTTTAATTTTCCTCGCTCCTGCCTCAGACATTGAGGAAGACACCAACAAAATAACCTACAGAGTGAAACAAACTATTCTTGACTTTTTAACCCTCTAGTGATGCAGTTGTGGTGACAGCAGCAGGGCAGATGTTTTTTTTTTAAATGTGTCCGAAAAGAGGGCAGTTACCAACAATCTGTACCATCTATGTATCTATGTAAGACAAATAGCAGGTTAAACCATTGGTTTTAGCCTTATATGTGCAAATTTTTCCTACTATTTACTAGACCAGGTCTAAAAGCTTGTGCTTCTTACTGTCCATGTTTTATGATCATTGGTTTATTAATAAAGCTATAAATAATTTTGTAGGACAAAAAAGGAAAAAATCCAGCTCATCCCAAATAGCAGTGCAGGATGCACGGGTAAGTGATGAACCATATCACTGGCAAATGCTATAAGAACAAAGTCCCAGCGTCCCATAAAAGTACAAAACCGCTTTATTATATCCAGAAATTTGAAATCATATCATGTGACAGCAGGCAAATCCAGATACAGAGAAAAGTAGATGCCCTGGGGCATTTCAGGCTGAAAATCAGCTCTTAGTCATAGGGGCACCAGAACTTTGTTCTTTTTGCATAAATCATTTTGTGGAGAGACAAATATGAGGAGGTCTTTGGGTAGCTTAGATAAAAATCCAAGAGCCCATATATTATTATATTATAGTGGTGTGCATCCCGGAGTAAGCTGCAATGATATCACAAAAGTAGTGATATTTTGGAATCTCATATTTATTAGGATATGTTTAGGTGCCATTACAGATCAGCGGACACCTTAGGCTTATTTTGGGACAGTCATTACAGGGAATCCACAGTTCTTATAGAGAACTATGGATTCCGTCTCCTCACTCCGCTTGCGAAATCCGGCGAGCGGGGAGAAAGTGACATGCACATTATCCCGGCGGGATACGCGCTGTGGATAGTGAATGTCAAAGCGGCCAGCGAGCTGCCGAGCTGCCACTGCCCCGCCCCCGCTGCCGAGCACACGCCGTAATTGTGGGCGAAATCCGTCCCGCAATTACGCCGTGAATAAGCCGTGTGAACATAGTCTTAAGGTGCTATATCTAAATAAACACCTAATTTAAGAAACTACACCCTTTGAGAAATACCTCTATGGGTGTGGTAAGTATATTGACCGCCACAGGCGTTTCACAGATTTTTTTAGCGTTGGGCCATTAAAAAAATAAAATTTTTCCTAATTATTTACAGTTTTAGTTTACATTTTTTTTTTATTTTCACAAAGAATCTTGGAGAAAAGGCACCCCAAAATGTATTACCAATTTCTTCCAGGTTCAGCAATACTGGATATATTGGTGTTAACTGCTGTTTTTTTAGCATTGAGGTGTGAAAATGGAAAAAAACTATTCTGCCATTGTTTTTTGGGCTTCATTTTTACAGCGTTCATCGTGCAGTGTAAATTACATGATAACGTTACTAAGTAGGTTGGTACAATTACAACTGTACACATTTCTGTGATTGCTATATTGTATGAATAAACACTTTAACGTTTTCTGAAGGTGTGCTGTGGATTCTCTTCCTATTTAGCACCCGACATCCACAAGGTGTGCGGAGTTATCTTCATTTTCTTTTCAGTGATAATCATTTGTAATGGGTAAGAGGCGGTGTGTGTTTTATTGTATTTAATTTTTTTTAACACTTTTAATTTTTTTATTTTTTATTTTTTTCGTTTGTCCCAGAATGGGACTATACTTGACAATGGATAGATCGCTGCTATAATACATTGCATTTCAGACTTTATCTATTAAACATACCATATTCTAATCTATAGGTGAAGGATGCCCCTGTTAGATATCTATCACAGTCTCCATTTAACATATACTGTACATTGGGAGCTTCTACCAGCATATTTGCTAAGTGGGAACATAATACATAATGTGAAACGGGCCCTAATTTGTTATCTCATATAAGTCCTCTGGTGTCAGGCTTGTGCTTATTATGCAGCTCTGTGCTCAGAATAATGGTTTATTTTCCATTTTTACAGTACTGTAGGTATACTCACCATGGTATCTTCATATTTACAATATAGATCGATCTTTTAGAGCATTCTACCATTCTAGATCCTGGGGCATGCCATCATTTATTTATTATTATTCACTTCTATTTTTTTTGCATATTCCGCTCTAGCAACAATACAGAAAATGCAAAGGAATGCAAATGGATGAAGCAAAAGGCATACTAAGCACAGTAACGAAAAAACGTAGACACAGTAGACAAAACAGAAGAGGTAAATCACAACGAATATTCATAGAGGTTAGGGGACTCTTAGCGAAAGCTGTGAAATACACAGGAGCACACAAGGTCAGACCAGGATCAGCATTCGCTGACACATACTTGGGTAGAATAAAGATTTTATTGAGCTTTTAATGAGGTCTCTAGTGTCATGTTTCCTCCGGGTCTTTGCAGTACACAGAACCACAGTGCAGGACTTTAAAATGGTCAAAAGAAAAAGTTGGCCGGACTATAAAAATAAATTTGGGGCTTTGAGATTTGATGAGAAATTAGAAAGAATTGGGGACGTGGACACAGTGAAGTCATATTGTTATGACTAGAGATGAACGAATCGATTCTAACAAAGTTGAATTCATTTAGAATTTCAGGAAAAATTTGATTCTGAACGAAGCCGAAGTTCCTGGCGATTTTTTCTTAAATGGCCGTGAGCACATGGCGTGACATGGGGCAAAGAACTATGGGAGAAAGAAAAGAACAGCCTCAATGACATGGGCAGACATGCAGCCAATCAGCAGCCAGCCAGCTTCTGTGAAGTCAGAGCCCTATAAATAGGGCAGCTACATTAAATTCTGCCACTTTTCACTGTGTCTCGTATGCACAAGCATCTCACTAGATTGCACTCTGTTCAAAATACTTCCGATCTTAGAGTTATTGGGGTGAAATACCTTTCAAGTACACCGGTGTATGTCATATACACACCTGTTCCTAAACCAGCGTTTTTTAGTTTGGGATATTGCCACCTGTGGCAAAGAGTTAATTTTTAACTTATTGTGGGGAACTTTGTGTCAAATCCAGTGTGTATATTTCTGCCCTACACACGTCTGAAATCCATCCAGTTCAGTCTGTAAGAAACACAGAAGACATGCAAAAATCCCATTTACTGGTCATTTCTGTTTTGGATCAACTCCTGTTTGTTTTTGGCTTTAGCAATACTGATGAATTATTGACCGATTGAAAGCGGACACTGACGGATGAAAGGAAGCGCAAAATGATCAGAGACGTCAACGCAAAATTACTGCCGACACCCTCTCCACTCTATAGGGGGGGGCCTCTACATGTATCAGCTTTTAACAGAACAGGTTCTGTCATAATCTGTGGAATCATCTGATGTCGGTGTAAAAGGAGTGCGCTCTTTGACGCTATAATGGGATCTTGGCCCTCTGCTCTGTTCTTTCTAGTTGGCGCTGACATTACCTTGTCAGGCTGCATTCCCACTTCAGTTATTAAGTCAGTTTTGCCCCTGTAACTGCCCAGAGAAGTGAAGTGTAAAGTGATTCTAATAGCGGCGGTTGTCACCTGCGTGTCATACTGAATCACAGCATTGTTTCCAGACCAAACCTATGCATATTCCTGCATGGCACAATGTTCTACAACACCCTACAGGCTCTCTGCAGCCAGGAAATGGCTGTTTTTTAATGCGATTCGTCGCAAATTATCTCTGAATGAACCAAATTTTGGGGGAAAATTTGGCGAATCTCTTACACATCTCCTTAACACCACTATGAGGTACCCATACTTCAGGGTGGGTTATGGGGTTTTACATGAAATATTTTTTTGTAGGGGCCATTTATATACTGATGAAAATCAATCATATCTCCACTTAAATGTCTCTTCACAAGACTAAATACATTTCCTCATAACTAGGATCCTCCATCCCGTTATCAGTTTAGTTGCTTGTCTTTGTACTTTCTCCAGTTACAGGGTATTCATTATATTTGTAGAGTGGCAATATCATGTTCCTATCCCGTCAGTCTTGGCTTTTTGACAATATTCTGCTGGCTTTAGAAGCAGAGGATTGACATTGCGTGCTGTTATGTAGTCTATGATCTGCAAGTACACCCAGATCCTTCTCAACAAGTGATTCTCCCAATTTTCCTCCCTATAGGACATTTGATTATGCGTGCCCAGATGTATAACTTTACATTTATCCACATTAAGCTCAGTTCTCAAGTGGATACCCAAAAACTCAGTGTGCCCAAGTCTGCTTGAAATTTATGAACATCTGCCATAGATTTCACATGACACCAAGCTATGTACTATAGTTCAAATATAGAAACAATGCTATTTATCCCATATTTTATATAATTAATAAATAGGTTGAATAAAAGTGGATGTACCGGTTGGGTGGTGGATCACCAGAGTCCGCCACAAGGTGGGATGGACTTGACTGTGGAGGACTGAAAGGTTGCTACACCTGACGTGGCCATTCGCGATGACAGCCAAAGTTCCAAACAAGGTATAAAGGGAGCAGGCAGGGACTTAACTGGGTCACAGACAAAGAGCTCAAGTTGAGTGGGAAGGAAAGAGTAGTTGAAGTTTGTAAGCAGGGGGTCAGAACCAGGAAACACAGAAACTAGGAAAATAGCATGCCAGGCAAGAGGTCTAGCAGGCAATCATAGATTGATGTGGCAGAAGGAAGTGGAGTTGAGGGTGTAGGTGGAAAACAGGTTGCACCAGGTGGGGTGGGGTGAGGTACCTTGAATGACATTGCTCATCCAAGCATGAAGCTGCAACCACGAAAGACCCAAAAGAACTGCTGTATTGGAGCATGAAAGAATGTGGAACATAATATTCTCCTTGTGCAATGTCCCACCATATAGCATCAACAGTTCTGTATGGTACAGAACTGTGCGTTCAGGACCATTCATGGAAGAAAGATGCAACGAGAGCCTAATTATTTCAGGGAGTAGGGATCTGGATGGTTTATTGCCCCACAGTGGAATCACCTTGACATAGGCAAAGCTGAAATGATGCGGCAGAGAAAGCACACCCAGGCTCTTCAAAGACCTGGCAGAAGGACTTCAGAAATTCTTGCAAGTTAGCCATCAACAGATCCCCTCACATCCAGAGGGGCAAACACAGAAACTAGGAAAATAGCGCAAACTGTAAGCAGGAAACACCAACAAACTGGCACAGGTAACAGGGGGAAGTGTCCTAATAAAGCAAGAGGTGGCCAGTCAGTGATGCACTATCCTTTTAAAACTTAACACGTCGGCCCGGAATAGAGACTGGAGGTGGAGCATGAGCAAGGAGAGGTGAGTGTCAGCTGGGACGGGAGCGCGGACATGAGAGCAGCCGCGGTCCAGAGTGGGAACGGGGGCACGCATCATGACAGTGGACTCTGTACTGGAGACCTTCAGAGTAAGAATCATTTACCACGACACTCTGGGTACGATCCACAAACCAATTTTCAATTCTAATGCAAACACTAATATGTAAATCTATAAATATTAATTTATTTATGTGGTGTCTACGAGGGACAATATCAAACCCTTTTACAACACACTATGGGCCACATGTATAAAAACTGTCTAGGTGTAAGACTTTCTTTGTTGTCTATAGCAACAAATCAGAGCTCCCCTTTAATTTTTCCAGCGCACTATACGAAATGAGAGGGGCGCTCTGATTGGTTGCTCCGGGCAACAAAGAGTTTTAGACCTATACGGTTTTCATACATGTGGCCCAATGTTCCCCTGTGTCCAGGCCTCTACTCACAACTAATCCGTTTGTTTTGACAACCTCTGTGCTTACTATTATAAATGATAACTAGTATAAATTCAATATATGTAGATAGTTTTTTCACCAGCAGACTATAATGCTACACCAAGCAGACTATACCAAGGTAGCAATGTGTTTAAAAATGCCAGTAAGTTATGTAACTTCACTTTATGGAGTACAGCGTATTATTTCCTGGAAAGCAGCACGATTCAGTTTGTCCAGAAAGGTTTAGTACTGAGGACAGCTGTTAAAATCTGGTGGAATTTCTTTTTTACAAGTGGATGCACTGTATTCAGGGAGATTGCATAAGATTCCGAATTTGGAACTGTCAGCACACTATAATCCTGTGTGCTACAGCTTTGGTGTCTACTGATGCATCAAACTGTTTGCAAGATGAAACTTCTTGTTGCTGTCTAAATGATATTGCATATGTAGAGTAATAACAGTCTAATTGTTTTTCCAGCTCTTCAGCATACGTGTTCAGTAAAACCCCTGGCGAAAATTATGGAATCACCGCACTTAAAATCTGTTCACCCAGGTCATTTACTTCATAGCTAATACAAAAATAACAGATAAGACACAAAAAATGTTTACCCCCTTAAAAAAGACATGACGTTGTTAGAGGGGTATAGAGCAGGCTCATGAGCTGATCCCTTTCCATAGATGATATGTTTAAGTCCAATAAGGGTGACTAAAAATGTCAAAAATATAAAGAAAACCTTTCGTATTAAACACATAAAAATTAAAAATTAATATAATTGGCATGGCCATTGAGCCTTGAGCACAAGTTTTGCAGGATGCAGCCTCGTGATGGACCAATTTTTTAAAATTTGCACCATCAATTTATAGTCAGGTTGAGATCCGGGATATTAACTGGACATGACATTGTGTAAAGAGATGCAGCCCTGTTGGAATTTAAAATAACATTTTTTGGTTTTAAAAAGAGTTTTTTTTTCTTTTTTCCCCCCTGGGGGTAAAAGGCATGAGGTTTTTTAAAAACAGCTTCAAGAAAATGATGATGGATCCAGCGGTAAAGGTAGAAACAAACCTTATTTTTTTCCCACGGGTAAAAGGAAAGGGTAAAAAGGGGTTACAGAAAATTCGACCCCCAAAAACGGTTTTTAAAGTTTAAATTAGACCCCTTTGACTGGGGGCCAGGATTCCTTGCGGGGGAAAAACCCGAGGCTGAGCGGGAGCCTAAACAACTACACTTCGATCGGGAAATTGGTGAGTCGGTAAAATTTTCTTTTTTATGAAGCCCTTGAGGGTTTTTTGGTTTTGAGATGGGGCAAATTTTCTAAAAAAAATTCGTTTTGGGGTTCACTTCGCCAAATTTTTTCCGACAAAATTTCGTTCTTTCCAATTATTTTCGCCAAATTCTTAAAAAAGAGCTTTTTCCAGGCGCACAGGCCTGCGGGGTGCTTTTAAAACTTGTCCCTGTTTTAAATATGAAGGGAGGGGGGTTTTGGTTTCTTACAATGTTGTGTTTTAAAAGAAAAACCAAAAATGACTCCCCGCCACTCTTAAAATCGCTTCACTAAAAATTTCCCCTGGGCCCCTTTAAGGGGGCCCAAAACTAAACCAAAAAACTAAAGGGGGAAATTTTAGCCTGATAAAGTCATGCCACGAAAGGGGAAAAAAAAACAAGCTGAGAGCTCGGGTTTGGCAAACATTAGTGACAGAGTGTGGGGGTGACGGGGGCCCCAGCCCAGCGCATGAGGCGGGGCAGTGGCCCAATGACTTTTGGGAAAGGTGGCAAAACGGGGAGGAACCACAAAATGGCAAAAATCACACAGGTGGGGAAAGGTTTAGGGGAAAAGCAGAGCATGAGATCAGGCAGTGGAAAAATGCATTTTTGGAGGAGGCAAAACAGTATTAGGCCACAGAGTGGCACAATCAAACAGTGGGGGAGGCCCGGGCCGGCCAGCAGTTTTGGATCAGGCAGTGGAAACAATGACATTTTTGGGGGCCCGGAAAAAAACTTATTAGGCCCAGATTTGGCAAAAGGGATACAGTTTTGGGGGTCATGCCCCGCAGCAGCATGGGGTTTCAGGAAAGGGGCCCACAATGACTTTTCTGGAGGGGGCCCCAAAAACAGTAAAAGGCCCAAAAGAGTAGCAAAAACAACATTGGGGAAAGGTCACACAGCAGAAAAAAAGGGGTAGGCAGTGGCCCCAATGACATTCTGAGGTGGAAAAAAACAGGAGGAACCCAAAGGGGGTGGCCCAATGACTGAGAGCGGAGGTCAGGGCCCCAGCAGCATGGGGTCAGGAAAGGGGGCACAATGACACATTTGTGGGGGAAACGGGAAAAAAAAAAAAAGCACCACAGCAGCACAGGGACCCCCGGGCCCAGGGGAAACAAGGGACCCCAGGGGTGGTTTGTCAGGCCCAACAGCAACAGAAAGCAGCGCAGAAGGACCATAGATTTTGCACAATGACAGAGTGTTGAGGTGGGTGGAAAAATACAGCCCCTTGTAAAGATGGTGGGGGCAGAGGGAAAAAAATTTGTCATCAGATGTGGGGAAATCAGGTGGGTGGGGGCATCAAAAAAGGTGGCTGGGGGGCAGGTATTTTTAAACCCGGGACTAAAACCCCTAAGGGAGGGGTTTGGGGAAAATCCTGGCCGACCCAAGGGCCTGATTCATCTTGACAAAGGCCAAGCGTTCCACTTTTCCCCGGGGGGAAAAAGCGGGTTCCCCTTTGGGGGACCATGGCCCCCGCCGGGCACTGAAAAAACCCGCTGTGATCCCACACTACGGGCCGGGAAAGGACAGCTTCTCCATGCAAATGGGGCAAGTTGCAGCCACACACCCTTTTTTGGGGTTTGCCCGGGTAGCCAGCGGATCTTTCAAACCCGGGGGTTGGCAGGGGTGCTGTCCAATAGGCCCCCCACCTGTTGGTTGGGGTTTTGTCCGGGTTTCCTCTGTGCTGCGGGCAAATGCCCTCCCCCACTAGGGGGGTTTAAAGGGAAAAGCTGAAAATCAGTGATTTTCCCAACTTGGGATATACGGAGGGAGCTGGTCCCGGCTCCTAACCCCCCCCTTTTCCCCCAGCAGCCGGGGAGTAGTAGGGGTGACCCGGTGGGGAAACCCCCCCGGGTCGGGACCTTTTCCAAGGAGGGGACGAGGGGCCGCAAAATAGGCAGCACCCAAACCCTGTTTTCGGAGGTTTTCCCTAAGTTTTGATTTTGCCCTTCCCCCCTCAATAGCTGGGGAAAAAGGGCCCCATTTTGGGATGGGTAGCGGGGGGGGCCCAAATTTGGGGGGAAAGGCCCAGAAGTCACCCTCGGGCCCCTTTGGAATCTATTTGGGCTGTCATCCCAGGAAAATTAAGCATCCCTGCGGGGCCATCGGGCACAATTGACTCCGAGGGGCTCCCTCCCTCCTTTCCACTATAAACTCCCACGGTGTTTTCGGTTTCATCTGCCTCATCTTCCTCATCTCCATCCACCTCCCCCAGCTGCTCCGCCCTCCTCTCTTGTCACCTGGGTAAAAAAACCACCTTTTTCCCCAAACAGGGCCTTCTTCTCCAATTTTCCTCCCCCTCCTCCCCCATTTAACCCCCCCACCGGGCCCTCATGTGGCCAGGGCAGTAGTCGCCACTTTCCTCCAGTCCCCTCCCCAGACAGTTTTTTTCAGATCTTTCCAGGACATGAAGCATTTGGGGGAATGACGTTTTTCATCCCGTAGCCCTGGCGACTGACAAATAACGTGCCTCCTCGAATGGCCTCAAAATTCGGGTGCCCAAGCAGGGAGTTTCCCACTGGCTGACATAAAAAGGATACACAGGGGGAACATTCTTTTCTCCTGGATCATCAAAAAATCGTTAATGGCCTTTCCCCCTTTTCAAAACAGTCGGTCCAACATGTGCAGGCTGGGAAATTCCAGGGGGGGGGAAAAAACGCAAACAGATTTGTTTTGGGGGGGAGGGCCGTTCGGGCCGCTCCCAACTCGAGGAGGGTTTTCCCGGGGGTTTTGTACGAAGGGGATAAAGTGAAAGGGCCATTTCCCTGGCCATTTTCAGAATGTTTTTGAAGATGGGTTTGGAAGATTCGGGAAATTTTCAAAAACCAGATAGAACACTTTCGCCATGCAGGGCGCATGGCCCAAATCCCCCTCGGTGCACGCGGACACCATTTTTCCCCCTTTTTCCCGTCACCATGGTTCCGATTTGCAGTTGGCGGGGAAGAAAGCCCCACATCGATTTTTTTTGCTGCATTATGCGGAGCATTTCCCCCCCTGTTGACTTCGTTCGCGGGGAAAGCCAGGTGTAGAAAACTGCGTGACACCACTGGGCCCAACACATGTGGTATGATGGAGCAGTACTTGTGGGGGGGCTGAGATGGTGGTGGGGGTGGAGGGGGGAGGCGGACTTGGGGCGCAGGTCCCGGCAGTTTGAAAACGTGGGGGAAAGCGCCGTCTCCTGCCCAAAGTTGTTGGTTTTGGCCTGGGCTGGAACACTTCACCCATTTGGGCCCCTAAAGGACATGTACGGGCCCTAAACCGGAGTTACAGCTCCGGGACGCCCGGGGCTGCCGTGCCCCTTTGGGAAAAAAACCGATAAGCTAAAGGGAGACCCCCCCTTCTGTTCTAAAAATTTTTTAAGAAGTGCGGGTTTATTTTGCTTTTTTTGGAAAAAAAAATTACGGTTTGGGGAAATTCCATCTCGGTCTGGCCCCAACCCCATTATTTTCCTCTGAACGGTGCAGGCCCCCTTTTGGGAAAAGGGGAGGACTGCATTCCCAAAAAAAAATTTGGACAGGACACGGTCACCCTGTGAAACCTTTGGAGGGTTTTGGACGCAAAACTGTTGTCTCTTTGCAATCGCCTCGCTAAAACGACGCTGGTCCCAGGGAGAAAGCGAGGAGCGGGGGCATTGGACCGGGAGATGATGTCAAAGGGGAAACAGCTGCCTTCTGCAGAGGGGGGGGGGCCCTTTTGACTGGCTTGCAAGGGGCATGCGTGCCCCCTGGGCCTGCTGCTGTTGCGGCGGCGGCAGGTGGACCACCAAATCTAGCCACTTTTTCCCCCCGGCCACCGGATGGTGACGCTGCATGTGTTACGCAGGGCCGTGGGCCCAAACGTCACCCCCCGGGGCCCTTTCCCCTTTTCTCCCCCAACTTTTTAAACATATACCCATATTGGCTCCTCCGGTGTCTTAAAAAGAAATGCCAAAAACCCCCGGGGTATCTTTTTAAACCGGGCCAACCCCCTGCACTGAGGGGAACTTCCGGGGCCGCCCCCTCCCCTCGTTGACCCCCCTTTTGCTGTTTACTTTTTTGGGCCTTGCGAAGCGGGTTTTTTACCCCGGGCCGCTTGGTTTCCCAACCCCCACAGCTGCTATCCTGTTTATCATCCGGGGGGGGGGGGGGGCCCCAAAAACACACCCATTTTGCTGGATGCGTGCTGCCTGTTCGCAAGCTGACGCCCTCTTTTCCCGGGGGAATTAGGGATAAAAGCCCTTCCCTCCCCCGGCCCCCAAAAGTGCGGTGGCTCCAATCATCATCTATTTGTTTTTTAAATCGTCACTGCTGTCCTAACCCAGTCTTGGTATGCCGAGGCTGACCTCTCAAAAAACTTTACCCCCCCTTTTTTTTTTTTTGGGGGGGGGGGGGGGGGGGGACCTCCCCAAACATCAAACTTTGCCCCCCTACTGCAAAAAGGGCAGGGGTTTTTGGGCCCCCAAAATTTTTCGTTGCCAAGTAGCTGCGGGTGCCCTCCTCAAATTTTTTAATCCTCGTATAAAGGGGCGTGACCCCCAAGGCCACATAGTGATCTCTGGCTGAGGGAAGGAGGGGACGAGGCGGGCTGAGGACAGGTGAGGGCCGCTAAACCCCGCCCCCGGGGCCATGCCAACTAATGGTTGTTTTCTGGGGTTTCCCACGACTCTTGGCTGGGGTTGTAAAATGCCCCATCTGGGAGGAAGGGGAAATGACCTATTCAACCAATAAAGGCCCCCCTTTGGGGTTTTGGCTGAACAACCACGCCCGCTAGATGACAGCAACATTTTGTGGCCTCCTTACCGAGTGCCCCCCGGGCGACTTTCCCCTTGGTTTTGCAAATTTGGGCCTTTTAAAGGATTGTTTGTGCACGGGCCCTCGAAAGGTTTGCAGACCCTGCCACCTCTCTGTCTGAATACGTTTTTTTCAAAAATGTACAGACACTTTTTTTGGATGATATCTGTATATGATAAATATACCCCTGTTTTTGACCCCCAAAATTTGAAACCCAGTAAAAAGTTTGGGTAACCCTTGGTTTATAAAATTTCGCTCCACAAAAGGCCAGGAAAAAAAATTTTTTGTAGTGTCCCTTTAAAAACACGTGTGTTTTTTAAATAAATGTAAAAGCACAACCCGGCCCTTTTTAACCTTCCGGGGGCATGAATTTGGTACAGGGAAAAAGGGGATATATTTTGGCTTGAAAAAAAAAGGGTTTTTTTTTGTCAGCCCCCAGCAAAACAACGCTTAATTAACCCCCGGATGTAAAATTTCGCCAAAGAAGTGAGCCCCAAAAAAATTGTAGCTTTGGGAGTGTGTTTTCAATTTGCGTGTTTTTACGGGCCCCACAACAAGAGTTTCAGTTGTTTAAATTAAAACCTTTTTCTTGGGGAATTTGGGGTTTCAGGAAAAAAAGTATTATTTTTTGGGGTTGAAAAAGATGTTTTTATTTTGGGGCAGCACACTAGCAAAACAAAAGCTTAATTAACCCCCGGGTGTAAATTGCCCAAAGAAAATTTTATCCCCAAAAATAGAGCTTTGTAAACGTGTTTCAATTGCGGTTTTCTACGCCACCCCAACAAGAGTACCGTTGTAAATTAACCTTTGCTTTGAAATTTGGGCTACAGGAAAAAAAAAAAATTTTTTGGCGTTGAAAAAACGGTTTTTTTTTTGTCAGCCCCCAAAACCCCCAAAAAAAAACGCTTAATTTAAACCCCCCGGATGTAAATTGCGCCAAAGAAATTTTTAGCCCCACAAACTAGTAGCTTTGAACGTGTTTCAATTGCGGGTTTTCTAACCCCCCCCACAACAAGAGATTAAAAGTTGTAATTAACCCTTTTCTTTGGGAAATTTGGGTCAGGAAAAAATTTTTATATTTTTTGGGGTTTAAAAAGGGGGTTTCTTTGGGGGCAGCACCCACAAAACAACGCTTAATTAACCCCTGGATGTAAATTGCGCCAAAGAAAATTTAAACCCCAAAAATAGTGCTTTGTAGCGTGTTACAATTGCGTGTTTTTTCGCCCCACAACAAGAGAAAAATTGTAATTAACCTTTGCTTGTGAAAATTTGGCTACAGGAAAAATTTATAAAATTTTGGGGTTGAAAAAAAACGGTTTTTTTTGGGGTCAGCACACCAAACAAAACAACACTTAATTAACCCCCCCATGTAAATTGCGCCCCAAAAAATTTTAGCCCCACAAAAAAAATAGTTTGTACGTGTTACAATTGCGTTTTTTTCACGCCCCAAAAAACAAGAGTTTCAGTTTAGTTAAAACCCTTTTTTTTTTTGAAAATTTGGCTACGGAAAAATGTATATATTTTGGGGTTGAAAAAGAAAGGTTTCTTTGGGGTTTAGCACACCCGCAAAACAACCCGGAAATTTTTTTAACCCCCGGGGTGTAAATTGGGCCAAAGAATTGAGGCACAAAAAAGTAGCTTTTAGCGTGTTTTCAATTGCGTGTTTTCTACCCACACAAACCCAAAAGATACCCGTTTTTTAATTAACCTTTGGGGTTTTGAATTGGTAAAAGGAAAAATTTATATATTTGGGGTTTAAAAAGCGGTTTTTTTTGGGGCAGCACACCAGCAAAACAAACCCCTTTTAATTTTAAACCCCCCGGGTGGGAAATTGGCCCAAAAAAATTTAGGCCCCCCCCAAAAAAGTAGCTTTTTTAAACGTGGTTTTCAATTGCGTGTTTTCCAAAGCCAAACAACAAAGATACAGTTGTAAATTTAAACCCTTTTTTTTTTGGGAAATTAAAGGGTACAGGAAAAAAGTATATATTTTTTGGGGTTTAAAAAGCGGTTTCTTGGGTCACACACCAAACAAAACAACGCTTTAAATTTAACCCCCGGATGTAAATTTCCCAAAAGGGTTTTAGCCGGGGCAAAATTTGTAGCTTTGTAGCGTGTTAAATTCGTGTTTTTTTACCCCCAAACCCAACAAAGATACAGTTGTTAAATTTAACCCTTTTCCCTTTTGGGAAATTTGGCAAAATGGGAAAAAATTTTTATATTTTGGCGTTGGAAAAAGACGGTTTCTTGGGGTCGCACACCAGCAAAAAAAAACGCTTAATTAACCCCCTTTGGGTGTAAATTGGCCAAAAAATTGAGGGCCCCCCAAATAGAAACTTTGTACGTGTTTCAAAAACGGGGGTTTTCTACGCCACACAACGAGATACAGTTGTAATTAACCCTTTGCTTGTGAATTAGGCTTCAAAAAATTTAAAATATTTTTGGCGTTGAAAAAGACGGGTTTTTTGGGGTCAGCCAACCAGCAAAAAAAACGCTTAATTAACCCCCCGGATGTAAAAATTTCGCCAAAAGGGAATTTAACCCCAAAAAAATAGTAGCTTTTGGGAGCGTGTTACAATTGGTGTTTTCTAAGCCACAAAAACAAGAGATAAGTTTTAAAATTAAAAATTTGCTTGTGAATTAGGCTACAGGAAAAAATTTTTTTTATTTTGGCGTTTAAAAACATTTTCTTTGGGGTCAGAAACCAGCAAAACAAAGCTTAAAATTTAAACCCCCGGAAGAAAATTTAGCAGCCAAAAAATGAAGTGGTAAATTTTTTTTGTAAAAAAAGTTTTTTCTTTAAATGAAAACAACAGGAACTGGCTTAGATCCACTTTGGGTTTGAATGTCCCATGCACTGCAGTGGGCGCACACTGGGTTTCAGATCCAATACCCCCAAAAAATTTTTAAAATGAAAAATTAAGAGAACAGTTTTCCCGAATAAACTGAGGGCACCCCCCAGAAATTTCCCCTATATAAAAATCAAAATTTTCAGTAAGAGCTATCGCCCCGGCAGCAAAATTCCCCCGGCACAGTGAGAGGAGTGTGGAAAACTCCCGGCGTCGCCCCAATTAAAATATTTCGGGGGAAAATCACAGGAAACCCGCCGGTCTTGATTTGGGTTCACCTTTCAAAGTCATGCAAAGGGTATGCCCCCTTTTTTTCCCCCCAAGTGCTTTGCCCCATTTTTGGGCCAAAGTGCTCGGGAGCCATTCTATCAACCCAAAAAACACACTTTTGTTTTACCCAAGAACCCCAAAGTTCGACTTCTTTCCGAACCCAAGTTTTTCCTGAAATTCTAAAAAGAATTCCACTTCGTTAGAAACGAAATTGCCCATCTCTAGTTATGGTCCTATAAAAAATAGTTTCAAACCCGCCCGGTGGTTTTTCCCCCACGTGGGAACGTTGCTGACCTTCCAACCCAAAATTTCAGAAAAACTTTGGGAGTCTTTTGTCAGATCCCAAAAGGAAATACATCACAACCCCAAAACCTTCATGAGGTTTAGGTTTTGCCAAAGATGGCTTAAAGGCTTTTTTTCCCAAAACAAAATGTGCTTGGGGGGCCCAAGGGAAGATAAACCCTTTAAATCGGGCCCACTCTGCCTAGGTGTCTTTCTTCGAGCTGTACCAATTTCTGTTTTCCTATAGCCTTCACACTTTAAAAGGGCTATTTAAAATTTTTTTCCCTTTTTCCCAAAAAATTTTCCCCACGACCCCCCCCCTTAAAGGGGGGGTTTTTTCACAGCGTTTTGGGAATTTCGATTTGGATCCGTGTTGGGTCCAAAAATCACCTCCCAAAACACTGCGCGAATTTGGATCCCAAAATTATCCAACACACAGCTGGTCTTTCGGACCAAGAATTGACCCTGGGATTTCTTGGAACGGACCGGGAAGACGGATCCAAAAGAAAGCAGTGAACCCCACTTTGGGATCACTCGTGTGAAAGCCGATGTTGGTTTTTTCAAGTTTAAAAAAAATTGGTAAATCACACTGCTATTTATTTTATACATGTTTGGGTCCATTTGGGGTCCGACAGATGGATCCAAACACCTATCTAAAAGCATATGCTCACACGGACTCAACACACCGTGTGAACATACCCTTAATGTCAAGGCCTATTTTTTTCACACTCGGTTTTTTTTTCCCCCTTAAAAAGCCATTACTTTTTTATTTTTTCATCTGCATAGACATATGATGGCTTTTATTTTGCGGAACAAGATGTGCTTTCTAAAGGTGTCATTGTACCATAGAATATTCTGGGAAACCACAAAAAAATTCTAAGTGGGGAAAATGGGAAAAAAATAACCGCACCATGTTGTTTGGTGATTTTCTTTATGTGTTCAGTTTTTTTGGAAAAAAAAAAGCATTATCGTAATCTACAGGTTGATAGAATTTCCGGGAATACCCAAAAAAATAATGGCGTAAAACCCCCGTGGGGGGGGCGCATTTTTTGCGGGCCCAAAAACTTTTTTTGCACTAACACCCTTTGGGTTTAGTTTAGGTGGATTTTTTTGCAGGTGAAGTGTCTTTTCATTTTACCAGTTTTGGAAAACAATGTCATTTTTGATTAAATTTATTTTTAAATTTTTTTGGGAAAAATAAAATGGCCAAAAAAAACCCCGTATATTTTAATAGATCGGACTTTTTCCCGACACGGCGATACCCAAAAAAAGTGTAAAATTTTTTTTTATCTAAAATTTTTTTTTATTTTTAAAATTTCAAAAGTTTTTTTGTTTTTTTTGTTTTAAATGAGTCCTTTTAGGGTACCAAACCCCAGGGGGATAGTTTTTGTACAAAACCAAAAAACTTTTAAAAAACAATGCCTTAGGGGGTACATTAGGGTTTTACAAAGATTGGGGGGTAAAAAAAAAACATGGTGCAAAAAAAAGCCTTTAAAAAAGGTTAAGCTACCCTGTTAAAATGTGGGGAAACCCCTGATTTCGACTGTAAGTGCCCCGAATGAAGGAGGGGCGAAAGCGCAACACTGTTTCCATTGATTTTTGAACCCCGGCCATCTTTTTCCCCTGGGGTTTTAAGGGGGGTTTTAAACAGCAGAGATGGGGCTGGCAACATCCCGGGATTGTAAACCCTTGAGGTTAGCTGCAATTACAAACTGACCCCTGGTGGCTATGGGGAAACGGGGGGCTAATATTTTTTTGGGCTTCCCCCTTTCATTGTCTTCCAGCAGCTTCACAGGTGTCACACCTACTCAGGTGTCTGACAGTTCTTGGCCTCTTCCGCAGCCTAAAGGCATGCTCATTGTTGACTGACTAGGTCTAGACCTACTCTTTATCAGCAAGTTTCACTACTACCTACTCTACTGTGCACACACACACATACATACTATAGGCATAAAAAAATTAGCTTTTTAAGGATGTACCTTCTTGCCCAATCTATAAATAGTAAAACATTTCTTATGTTGTTGCAACATTCATCGTTAAGTCAGTCTAGGGCATCAGAGCAACAGCCCCCACTGGCCAACGTCACCTTTTTGCACAATTGTTGGACAGTGTTTTGTACTGAATCTAGGATTTTTATATTTGCCCTAAAGCAAACACAGTTGGGTCACCATCCTTAAAGTGAAGTGATTCCAACATTTTAGCCAATGGTTGAGTGATAATATTTGTATCTGATTATCTCAATGCCTTGATCTTAGCCATTGCTTATGCATATATACAGTATATGTCCATTGCAGAGGTGGCGAGTGCAGGAATTACCATTTTTCCCTTACAACCCACAAGCAGACATACACACTACCAGTCAAATGTTTTAGAACACCTACAGTAAATGTTTTTCAGTTTATATCGATATTTACAAAATCCCTTAAAACACCATGATGTTTTAGTACAGCATTGCAGTGTTAACGGAGTATGGAGCGGGCTCATTGCCTGAGCCCACTCCATACACGGTGGGTTGGTGGGTGCCATCTGTTATATACAGCTGACACCTGCCGGTAGCAGCAGAGATCAGAGCCAACTCTGATCTCTTCTGTTTAGCCCCTTAGATGCTGCAGCGATCAGGGCAATGGCAAGGTGCCGATCTTTTAACATGGCGCCTGGAAGTCTTTTGAAGGCAACTCTACAATTCTAACACTTCTTTCCCCAGACAGAAAGTGCTAGAACCTCCATCTTTGTTTACTCTATTGCATTTTTTATGCAATACAACAAAGCAGAGTTTTCAACCTTTTTTCTGCCACGGACCCCCAGCTCCTGTCCTATTGTCCTATTGTACCCAATGAAAAGTGCGTACTTTTTTGTCCTCCACGTTTGACAGTTGACACTGAGGAACCAAACTACCACCTACTCAACAATGTACAAAAACCCTGTGTGATGTACCAAACGTCACATTTTGATTCATCAGTCCATAAGACCTTCTTTCACTCTTCAGTAACCCATTGGATGGGCTGCTTTTTTTATTTGCATTCTTAGTGACTTTCTTACTGATACCCGACCTGTCATATCTGCAGCTAGAAGTCTTTTCTGCACAGTTGAAATGGAAACTTCTTTACTTCTTGAAGCATTAGGGGATGTTTACATGACAAAGTAAAATGTAAGCATGGGATTCACGTGGATTCTGCCATTGAAAACTATATTTAACAAGTATTTTTTTACTTATTGCATGTGGATTTAAAGGGCGTTTTTTTATTTGATTTAACAAGCTTGCAGAGTTCAATTCATGTCTATTGGTTTTGGATGCAGATGTGCATTATAAACCACATGCAATACTCGTACAAATGTTTTAGCCACTTATTGCATGAGGATTTCATCCATCTCATTGACATCAATAGTGAATTTCCACACGTTTTCCAAGTGGAATAGGCCAAAGAATGAGCATGTTCAATGTTTTTTGACTGTGCACTATAGGCTTAATATGAACTATAATGCATATTTTCTTTTGAGGTCAATGGGAATTGTTTTCTTTCAGTATTCAGTGAGATTTTCTAGGTGGAATCTGTGTGAAATACAACTAGAAATCCTCATCATGGGCACAGAGCCTTAAGCTGTGCTTGAAGATTATGACTATCTTGTAAACTGTTGACTCTCAAAAGCTTGTCATCTTATTTTGTAATGTCCTTTGGTCTGTTGTACCTCTTTGCTTACAGCCACACGGCAGTGGTAAATTGCCAGTCAAATTCTGTTTAACTCCTTAACGACCGCCCGCCGATTTTAGACGTCGGCTGGTGCGGGTCGTTCGTCTGCAGCGACGTCTGTAGACATCGCTGCAGACACCGAAGTTTGCGGCGCCCGGGTGCCGCAGCTGCGCTGGTATCGGGGCTGTACTACACAGCCCTAAATCCCAGAGCATCCCCTGCAACACCGGCAGCGCAAAAACCCTCCGCAACCCAGTGCTTTAAACCCTTTGATTGCGGCGGTGGGGTTACCGCAGCGCAATCAAAGGGATTCCCCTGCTCTGTCGGGTGATCGGATCACCCGGTCACCCGACAGAGCCCGGGGAACGGCTGCACAGTCAGCTCTGGGGACCTAGAGTGGCCCCAGAACTGTCTGTGTAAGAACCCAGTGACTAGGACGCACTTTGTGCTGTCCTAATCACTGCCTGTGTCAAAGTGATACAGATTTAAAAATGTATTAGGATATATAATAGCTAATATATTACTAAGTTTTAAAAAAAAAATATAAAAAATGTTAAACAGTTCTCCCTTCATGAGAGTAAAAAAAGTAAAAAAAACATAAAAAGTGTGAAAAAATAAAATAAATAATAAAATAAAAATAAATATTTAATAAAAAATAATTGTGCGTAAATTACACACACAAAAAAAACTACACAATTTGGTATACACACACCGAAAAACCTGTAGAATTAATCTAACAAGTAAAAAACGTGTGAAATGTAAATGGTGTAAAAAAATAAATAAATAAATAAAAAATTTTAAATAAAAAAAAATACTGCAATTATTTATAAGTGAACTTAAACTATTCCAACATAAAGTACAAGTTGTCTCTAATAAAACAAGGGCCCCAATACAACTGCTCACTGAAAAAATAAAAAGTTTTCAACTGTTGAAAACGCAAGGAGGCAAAAACCAAAAAAAGTCTGGTCATTAACTACTTTTCAGACATTCGGCTTAAGGGGTTAAAGAATCCGACCGGTATTTTAGCACATTTTGAATGGTTTTGGAGGACAGTTCTGTTCGTGATTTGCAGATTCAGCCATCCCCCTAACCATTGAATAGCACACCTTCTGCCTGAAATCCAGGGGAACATGCAGATTCCACATTTTTTTAAACACCGACGGTGTGAAAATCTCCCAGAAGAAAAAACTTGTGCAGTTAGACCTACCTGGGGCGGATTTTCTATTGAAGTCCATTGGGATGGTTGACAGTCGGTTTTCAGACGGTTTTCATATCTGAAAAAACGTCTGAAAAACCGACTGAAAACCCTTTGGGTGTGGACATACCCTTCCTGTCAAAGTTTCTCCAGTTTCTAAGTGTGTTTTGATTATATAGAAAACTGCACTTACTGCTAAATTGGCTTTTTGCA
>JAODAL010044840.1:0-32506 GCA_025379985.1 Phyllomedusa bahiana | reverse complement strand
GAGTGGCACGGGCGAGAAGATAGTAAAGATAGTAGCAGAGGCAGTTAGCCAGAAAAGTTCAGACTCATTTCTCAAAGTTTTGGTGAGGCGTCATTCCTGATCTAATCCGATGCATCAGGCATTGGTGTGTGGAAATCCTGGCTTATCCATGCCTGATCCATCTTGACAAAGGTGAGTCTCTCCACATTTTTTGTGGACAAGTGAGTTCTCCTTGGGGTAACGATGGCCCCCACCGCACTGAACACCTACTCTGATGCCACACTACTGGCCGGACAGGACAGTGTCTCCAGTGCAAACTGGGCAAGCTGTGGCCACAAATCCAGTTTGGCTGCCCAGTATTCAGCAGATCTTCTATGTGGGGTGGCAGAGTGCTGTACAAGTAGGCCACCACCTGCTGGTTCAGGGTCTGCTCCAGGTCCTGCTGCTGCTGGTGAGTACTTTCCTGACTAGGCTGGTGAAGGAAACTGCTCATCAACGACTCCAGACTAAGGTTGCTGCTGATGGAGCAGCTACTGCTCCTACCCCTTCACCCCCCCACAACAGCTGTTGCAGTGGTACATTAGCGATGAGGAACCCCCCGGTCAGACCTGTGATAAGATGGACAATGGCGCAGATAGGCAGAAGCCAACTGTCTACATATGATTTCTCTATAGTACTTGAGTTTCTCCTCCCTCTCGGCAGATGGAAAAAAGGCTCCCATTTCTGTCCACCCTGCAGACTCTCAGCCACAATACCGACTTGCTGGCTGCGCTGCTGCGTGTCGCGCAAGCTGCCACCCTATTCTCCTGACGATGATGAAGCCCTTGCTTCACCCAGCTCCCAAGTGCGATCGGCTTTATCATCATCGATTAGTGCTTGCCCGTCACTGCTGTCCTCCTCAATGGTCTTGGTGTGGAGAGCCTGACCGCTCGCAACATAACCTCCCATGCTACTCTCCACATCACTACTTCCCGCCTACTGTAAGAAGCAGCAGATGTCTTCCCCACCTCTTTGCTGCCAAGTAGCTGCTTACTGTCCTCAAATAGTTTATCCTCGCTGTATAGTGGAGCAGAACCCACACCACATGGTAGTTCTCTGGCTGAGGGAATGGAACAGTACAGAGGCGGGTTGAGGACAGGTGAGGGCCCTTGACCTGCTCCCGGGCCATGCCAACTAAGGGTCAGGTCTGAGGAACCCACCGACTCTTGGCTGGGGTTATCAGATATCATCTAGGAGATAGTGGATGATCTAGTCAACCAATCAAGAACCATTGGGTTGCTGATCAACTTACGGCCGCTCGATGACACCGGTAGCTCTGGCCTCACCGAGTCACCCCCTGCTGCGACGTCCTCTTACTGTGCTGTGACCTGTGCCTGCTCCAGGAACGTTTGTGCCACTGCCACTCGCATGTGAAGGGCCTGCCACCTCTTTGTCTGACATTCTATTTGATCAAAAATTTACAACACAACAAACTCTGTTTAATGAAGATGTCTGTATATTATAAATACACACACTGAATTTCACACAGAGTTCACCACAAACAGGATTAATTAACTCTTGGGCACAGAATAAAGTACACTACAGAATGAACATGATGGATTTCAGGCGTGTATGGGGCAGAAATGCACACCCTGGATTTCACTGACAATTCCCCACAAACAGAGGATAAATTGACTCTTGGGCACAGAATAAAATATTCCCAAAGAATAAACATGATAGAAAAAAATGGAGAATAAAATGCAATCGCTTGTAGATGTCATCATTTCCATTTTTATTACTTGTTAGCATTGTTGGTCGTAGACAGCAGTATGGTTATTTTCCTTCATTTGTTTGTATCAGTACTGTCATAGGTATTAGGGGTTCATCCCGCCAAAAGGAAGTGGGTGACCCATTTCTATTATACATTCATTTATGGAGTGCGATACCCATTATCTTAAAAAAATTAGATTATTTATGATATGGTCAAGTCGGGGAAAGGTGAGGGGGGGTATATTAGAAAACAAGAAAAACTGTAATTCTTAAAGTTGGTTTTTTTGAAGGATAAAAAATTAGCAAACAAAAAGATCTTAAATTTTTTGACAAGGGTAAAAGTTGGGTGGGTTAGCCCAATCCAAAGGTTCAGGTTTGTGGGGTGTTTTCCGCATAAAATGGTCAATGTATAAAAAAAAATACAGCTGAAAAAAAAGGAAATGGTGAACCACAGAATGGATTTGGGCATCATTGCTCATTAATGTGTTGAAGCTAAACGCTAGTCTCTGGTCTGATCCCACGAATTGCTAAATTATGTGCCTTTTGACTATGAAAAAAAAAAAAGGTTTTACCCCATTGCTCTAGTCCCCATAGCAAAAGGGTTTAAGTAGAGGGGGGAGGATACTTTGTCGGGCACCTAGTAGTAGGGTTAGGAGGGAGTAACACCTTGTTGTGGGGCCCCTACAAAGTAGGGGTTTGCGAGGTGAAATGCCTCCATAGTAGGGCCTTTACACGGTAGTGTTGAAGGTACAATGACCTCCCTCTTCCCGGGGGCCTTAACACTGCAAAGGTTAGAGAGGTGCTTATTCAAGGGGAAAGGGGGGTATATTAGGGTTTCCAAAATAAATCTTAAAATTTTTGGTTGAAAACAAGAAAAGTAATAACAAAAAAAAAGTGCAAGTGTGATGGGTAAGACCAACTCCAAAGGTTAGGTATTGTGGGGTGTTCTATTTACATGGTTTCCAGTAGGGTTAACATAGGTGAAATGACATCATCTGCTCCGGGCCCCGCTGCAGAAGATTAGCAGAGGTGCTTACCTTAAAGCTCCAAAGGGCCCTTCCAGTGGGGTTTGCAGAGGGTGGTGACATCCATTGCTCTGGCCCTTGGGTTAGCAGAGGCGAGGAATATTCCCTCCTCCAGTGCCCCAAAAACAATTGGGTTAGAGAGGTGCGTGCATCTGTCTGCCTGGGGGGCCAATACAAAGTAGATTAAGTGGAGGTACGGTGAAATCCATCTGCTCTAGGGCCCCAAACGCCATATGGTTAGCATTGGTGCAGTTACATCCATCTGCTACGAGGTCCAACATGTAGTAGGGTTAGCAGAGGTTCAGTGACATCTGTCTGCTCTGGGCCCCCCTACACTGTGTTTGCGAGGTGCAACTACATCTGTCTGCTCCAGGGCCCCTACGTACTGTAGTAGGGTTAACAGTTGTGTTAGACACACATCTCTTCACCTGGTATTTTGGTGTGAGCTTCTCCCCCTTGTCCTAAAAAGTTGAAAATGCATTCAACTCCCACATCAATGGCGTCTGGTGTCCACAGTTTCCAAATTGTCTATTCACAATGGCACCATTTTTCAGTGGTCCAGCATTCAGTATCGGCCAGGCTTTATTGTGAACAGTATTTGGAACTTCCTTTGTATACCTATATCAGTGGTACATTCAGAGAAACTATATCCCCTAAGGAACCCTCATGCTTACAGTGAGGGGGAAACACGCCGGGATGGTTATCTACTCTGAAGAACGGGATTATTATTTACCTTGAAGAAAAGTTGTTTGTGGTTTAGTTTCCGTTATTTGACGTAAAGATATTTTTTTCGGTGTTTTTTGTGGTAATGGTTATGGTACAAGATAGGAACTTTGGTTGAGTCACCCAATAGGGGCTCCCCTTTTTGGTGTCCGCTCAATCTTTTTTAAGGATATACAAGGGTAATTTGATAGAGTTAGTGTTTTTTTGAACTGCCCTATGCCTTGGATTGCTATCCCTATTAGAATATCTGTATTTTTAGATATAGTTTAAATAGTATCCCTATGACTAGTATATCTTCACTCTAATAGATATTTATATCTTGGTAAATAATTTTTTATAACTATCTGAGAATAAAGATTATATTTTAAATAGGGTTATTTTGTTTCCTTAGCAGTGAATTTTAGAATTAAATTCTTAGAAATTATATCATTTTTTTTTTTGTGATATTTCACATTGCCTATCTCCAATGGTGCCATTTGTCCGCTCAATATACACTTTCACCACAGCAGATGGCAAGTCACAAAGGGCCACATGTATGAAAACTGTTTAGGTCTAAACAGTTTTCATACATATGGCCTAAACTGCACAAATACTCTCACCTTGTGCCTGAAAGGCGATAATCATCCCAACTGTGATAAAGCTCTTTTAACCATGAAAACAACAGGGCATATGTGTGCAGAGAGCCTATCACATGCATTATACACCGACCAAACCAATGCACCACACACTTCCTTCATAAGCTATGTGCTGTTGATGCCGTTAGTAGGAAGTGGTTATAAAAATGTGTTTTAACCTTTATTACTTATCACTAAAACAAACAAAAGTAGTCATTCTGCATTACAAATAAAAATAGAAGCATAGCTTAGAGCAACCAGATAGTGGAACTATCTCACTGAGGGTCCAAAACTATATGAACCTAATTAATGCTGCTGTTATATTGGTACCTGCACAAGTTATGGTATCTATGCACCTAGTATGTTAGTTCATTACCCGCATAGGTAGATTGTGCAAGTTCAAATATGTATCCTTAGAGAAATAGTTACATTATTATAGCTGTGTCAAAAGTAATCTGTCATATATGAAATATTGAAATATAGTATATAATAGAATCGTATACAGACAACCCCTACATTACTTCTCTTGAGGCAAATTCCTCACCAAGGCAAAATGAGCGTTGTTTTCTATCTCTGAGACAGTTGCTTACCCACTTGCACACATTTTCCCCCAGTCCAAGCATTCTCATTTTATTTACAAACCTTTTATGTGGCACAGTATCAAATGCTTTAGAAAAATCTAGATATATGACATCCAGTGCATCACATCGATCCAGTCTAGTACTGACTTCCTCATAGAAGCTGATGAGATTAGTTTGACAGCACCGATCCTTAATAAACCCATGCTGGAACGGCGTTATACATTTATTTTCAGTGAGATAGTCCAGGATAGCAACTCTGAGAAAACCTTCAAACATTTTACCCACAACAGAGGTTAAACTTACCAGCCTATAGTTTCCAGGATCACTTTTTGACCCCTTTTTGAATATTGGCACCACATTTGCTATGCGCCAATCCTTTGGGACATACCCCGTTATTAGACAGTCCATAAATATTACGAATAGGGGCCTATCTATGACATTACTTAACTCCCTTAGGACACGCGGTTGTATACCATCAGGACCTGGGGATTTGTCTATTTTAATCTTCTTTAATCTTCTTAGTTTAGGGTAAAGAAAGCTTCGGGGGACATAATAAATATGTTTAAATACATTAAAGGTCAATATAGAGATCTCTCTCAAGATTTATTTATACCCAGGACTGTATCTTTATTATTATTATTATTATTATTATTATTATTATTATTATTTATTTTAGAGCGCCATTGATTCCAGGGCGCTGTAAATTCAAGGGGAGTTACAAACATAACAATGATGAACAAATACAATGGTGACGAAAAATGACTACTAACTGATACAGAGAGGAAAGAGGACCCTGCCCGTGAGGGCTTACAATCTACAAGGAAGGAGGGGAGAGACAGAAGGTGTGGGGCGGACATGTTTGTGGGCCAGTGTACAGGTGGTGGGGTTAGTGTAGGTTATAAGCTGTCCTGAAGAGATGGGTTTTCAGTTTGCTTTTGAAACTGGTGAAAGTTGGGGAGAGTCTGATGTTTTGGGTTAAGGAGTTGCAGAGAATGGGTGAAGCACAAGTGAAGTCTTGGAAACGGTTGTGTGAGGAGCTGATGAGAGGGGAGCAGAGGAGAAGGTCCTGTGAGGAGCGGAGATTGCGTGAGGGGAGGTATCTGGAGATTAAAGCAGAGATGTATGGAGGAGAGAGGTTATGGAGAACCTTATAGGTCATGGTTAGTAACTTGAACTGAATTCGCTGGGCAATGGGTAGCCAGTGAAGGGTTTGAGAGAGGGGAGAGGCAGAGGAGTAGCGGGGAGAGAGGTGGATTAGACGGGCAGCAGAGTTGAGGATGGATTGGAGGGGAGCGAGAGTGCTGGATGGGAGGCCACAGAGAAGGATGTTGCAGTAGTCGAGGCGGGAGATGACAAGGGCGTGGACAAGCATTTTTGTAGTGACAGGGCTAAGGAATGAGCGGATGCGAGAGATGTTTTTCAGGTGGAGCCGGCAGGTGGAGGTAAGGGTTTGGATTTGGGGTTTGAAGGACAAAGCAGAATCGAGTGTTATCCCAAGGCAGCGGACTTGCGCACCGGTGAGATCACGTTGAAAGTCGTGGGCAGCTTAAAACATCTTTTGATCAAAGTATGTGAACCGAGAATCTCAAAGTTTTTTCATGTATGATAGATAGCATAAATGCTTCTTTAGGGATTTCCACGTAATGTATTGCCCTTTTTGCAGTAGTGTGCCGCTGGCAGTGGTGTGCATGTGTACATGTATATATATATATATATATTATATATATATATATATATATTTTATATATATATATATATATATTATATTATATATATATATATATATGTGGTGTGCGCAGCCTACCAGTGGCACCCAGGTTTGCATATGTTTTTTCAGAAATGTTTTTTGTGCAGAACCATACGTTATATTTGGTGTATATTGATTTTAACCTATATGGGGAGGAAGGGGTGTCTCCATTTTGGTTTTCTGCACCCGCCCACTCTCACAGGCTGTCATAAGAAGTGCAGCTTGCAGGTCTGGTGTGTTTTATTTTTTTCTCTCTGTATAATGGAGGTCGGTTGACCCAGTGAGAGGCCTGGAATTGGCTCTATTGAGAGGTAAAAGATAGTATAGGACTTCCCGATTTGAGATCACGTTAAAAGTCGTGGGCAGCTTAAACATCTTTTGATCAAAATATGTGAACCGAGAATCTCAAAGTTTTTTCATGTATGATAGATAGCATAAATGCATTTGTGTCCGTCTCCTCCGCTGTGTCCGTCTCCTTCGCTGGTGGGACTTAATGTTTCAGAGTGTCCATCGATCGTTCCAGAACAAAGATCACCACAATGCTCATGCTGACAAGGGCATTGTCCGCAATGACCATTTTGGTGGCGTTTTCAAGACTAGTAAGGATAGTGCAGAGCTCTTTCACCTGCCTCCACTCTCGGTGGCGCAACACCCCGAGGTCCCCCCCACCCCCTTGTCAGGCTGTGCCTTTCGTACTGGAAATGGTTTTTGCGTCTCCCACAATTGCGGGGAGCATGTGGAGGGGGGAATTCAGTGTGTTGCCCGTCAACAATGAGAGGGTTTAAAGGGGAGGGGGGCTGACGCTGTAATCACCCAGGGGGGGACGAAGCGGTTGAAAACGGCGGGTTGTGAAGAGCGTCCCAGCCCCTGCCCATGTTTTGCGGTTGAGGAATGGGCAGTGGGGAATGCTTGGTGGTGGCGGGGGGAGGAGGGGAACAGAGGGTGTGAAGGGGTTGGAACCCCGGGATTGGTGTGGCCTTTTTTTTGGCCCAAATGTCCCTCCTTTCAATATGATTGTGCATGGACTAGACATGTTGGTGGGTTGGGTTTAAACCCCCCCCAAAAAATTTTCCCTTATGATCGTTTACGGCAAAAGGGGGATATGACATCGGGGTGAAACGAGGGTTGTAAGAAAAGGCCGGGTTTTAAGGCCTCCTCCTTTTTGACGGCGTAAGCGAGGAGGAGGTTTCCCCTGTTTTTGGCTGGGGAAAAATTTTTCAGGGTTGTGCAAGCCTTTCCCCTTTTTGAGGGGACCCCTATGACACTACCCCATCGTCTTCCCCCTTGTCCAAGATAAAGCGTCGCAAGAAATTTGCTGGAAAAGCCCCTTGGTCCCCAATGTGCACATTTATATCAAAAGGTGACTTGTCGTCCTGACAACTGCATCCGGAACTGGGGTACAAGCAACAGAACTGCAAAAAGTTGCCGCCCCCCGGGATTTTTGCGATTGACGGTTCCTTTTCCCCCCTTTTGATGGATCAGCGACTGTGTGTCAAAGCAAAAAATTATCGTCTTTGACCCCTTGATTTTTGAAATCCTTCTGACCCCAACCCCCATTTTTTTTCATCAAAAGGGGGGGTTCAGAAAAGGGATTATCCACAGTGGTGGGGTAAACGAGTTGAATTTGGGTGCCCTTGCTTTTTTTGGAGGTGTGATGAGGATGATGAAGAATTTGTGGCCCTGCTGGGGGACAAGGAGGTAAGACTGCTGGATGCAGGGGCTTAAACCACTGAAGAAACAGAATGGCGACGTGTTCGTTACTGAAACCCACGGGGCCCCCGACCCAGCGTGACAGGCGACGGCCCTGAAACCGTGATCGCTGGCTTGGGTGTTGTCGGCATGGAAGGAGCCCCTTCTCTTCCCCTTACCCCCATGTCCAAAACCCCTTTTTGCCACCCCAGCTGATTTCGCCCATGTTCAGAAGATAAAAAATTTAGGAAGTTATAAAAGATTTTTTGACGGGTTCTTTTTAAAAAGACAGCAAAATAACAGCTTTTCTTAAATCCCTCAAATTTCCTACCCCAATAGGTTTAGAAACTGAAATGTTTCTGGAAATATTTGTGAAAGCGGTTGGTGGAAAAACCTAAGACAAAATAACGTGTTTTCCTTCAGCCCCAGGGATTCAATCCCCAGTGGATGGGAAAATTTGATAGTTTTCAACAAAATATCATAAAGTGCACTTTTGCCCCAAAACTGAGATTACCGGAGCAATAAAACCTTTCAGAAGTTACTGTGAAAAATTTGCTTTTTTTGCGCAATGACAAACGAAAAACAGTTATAGAAAATTTTTCTAAAAAATTGCATAAAGTGGCTATTTGAAAAAAACTAGGCCGCACCCCGTGCAAACAGCTATTTTAAAATTATAGGATAACAAACGGGGTTTTTTATAATGAAAAACAAACGTAATACAAATTTTTTGTATCCAATTTTGTACAAGGTGGCTATTGAAAAAAACTGGGGCGAACAAAGTGCAAAACAGCTTTTTAAAGTTTAGGTAAAAAAAGGTGGGTTTTGAACCCATGAAAAAAACCCGAGTTACTAGAAAAAATTTTTGTTCCCCAATTTAAAGTAAAGGTGGCTCGTTAATAAAAAAGGGCGCGCCAAAGTGAAAAACAGCTATGTAAAAGTTTTAGGTAAGAAAAGGTGGTTTTTGCAAAAATGAAATATCCTGCAGTTATGAAAATTTTTTTATCCTAATATAAGTCAGGTGGCCTTTAAAAAAACTGGGGTGGCCGAAGTGAAAAACAGATATTTAAAAATTATCAGAAAAAAAAGTTGGGTTTTTTCACCCAAATTAAAATTTAAATGCAGTTACTGAAATTCTGTATCCTAAATTTTAAAATACAGGGGCTTTTGAACAAAATGGGTGCACAAAATAAAAGGTACAAATTTTAACTCAGGTGCGAGGTGTGCGGCCAAAAATGGTAAAAAAAAACCTTTCATTGCAGGTTCAAAAGCAGGTTGGGGTGCACAATATACCCCTCCCTTTTAAAAGCCTGCTGTCTGTCTGGTTTCCCCCCATCCCCCCTCACCCCCGCGGCTTAAGCGCTAGAGTTTCTTTAAAAGTCTTGTCTAACTAACTAAGGCTGAAATTCTCTAATCACCTTATTCTAATGTTCACAGCTAAAAGCATAGTTGTTGTTGAAAAAAGAGAATTTTGTTCTGGTGAGTGGATTATTGAGAGGTCGTGATTTTTTCCAGAAAGATCAACACTTTACGTCTGACGTCGCACACCCAGTTCACCCTGCTCATTTCTCTAAATGATTTGCTGGCCGCCCAAATTTACAGAAAGACCGAAAATGGCACGTATTTTAAAAGATTATTTGCGATTCTCACTAAAAATTAAAGGGTCGGAAATTTCGATCAACCCAAATTTGTTGCATTTTCGTTCCCCCTTTTCCCGAAATCAAGAAGACCAAGATCATAATGACTACCAAAACAGAAGCCTACATTAAGTTAAAAAAATAAGGAATTAAAGTGTTTGACTGCTTTGTTTTTCTTGGATCCCTTAATGATCACAGTGGTGGAATGAAGCTTTCATTAGCAGTGGGATTTGCAGCCATGAAGAGCATGGACCGAATATGGAGGTGCAAAGATGTCACAATTAGTGTTGAGCGATTACGTTGACCATCGACATCGGTCGATGGTCGATAGTCGACCATCATCGACAAGATAGTCGTTAGTGGGTGGTCGATTATGAGCGATGACCATTAAAGTCTATGGGAGAGCAACAACACCTTCATTCTTACACGCAAACAGGGCTGGAGAAGCTGGAATTAACATCCACAACAGTCAAATGGATACGTGCTATATCTTAGGCAACACACTTAGGTTATAAAAGCCACAGAAAAAAAAACACACACATTCACTATCCCTGGGCTTGTACCACAGCATGACTCTTAAACCTGCATCACCACAAATTAAAACGTGCCAGAAGGCAGTATGATTTGAACCATCATCTTACTTGAACTGGAATTGAAAATCCCTGTCCTGGAACGCAGCATGAGCCCCAAACCTGCATGACCCCCAGATTTAAAAGTGCCGGAAAAAGGAGTCTTTCAACCACCATTTTTTGTTTCACTGGGGCATTGACTATACCTGTCCTGGGCCACAGCATGAGCCCCAAACCTGCATGACCCCAGATTAAAAAGTGCCGGAAAAAGGAGTCTTTCAACCACCATTTTAGTTTGAACTGGACATTGCCCATATCTGTCCTGTACCGCAGAATGACCATTAAACCTGTCTGACCCACAGATTAAAAGGTGCCGGGAAAGGAGTCTTTAACCCCATTTTAGTTGAACTGGACATTGACTATACCTGTCCCGGACCGCAGTAAAGACCATTAAACCTGTCTGACCCCCAAATACAAAAGTGCCCGGAAAAGGAGTCTTTGAACCAAACCCTTTTAGTTGAATGGACTTTAACTATATCTGTCCTGTAACCGCAGAATGACCATTAAACCTGTCTGACCCACAGATTTAAAAAGTGCCCGGGAAAAAGGAGTCTTTCAACCACCATTTTAGTTTCACTGGACATATACTTTTCCCTGTCCTGGGTATCACTTGCCCCTCCGTATGAGTGCGGACCAATTGAGCTTCACTTGGAAATACTGGTGGTTAACCCCTCCTGTTCCACCCAGGTGCCCTTTTTCTTGGCATTCTTTTTCTTATTTTACTCAAACGTGCTGGAGGAAATTGTCTCTGTACTTTGTTCTCTGTCCGTGCTCCATACTCCATGTCCTCTGAATAACCTACATTGGTCCAAGTTTTCCTGTACCTCCCTTGTACAATTCAGAGGAATTTTTTTACCAGTATTTTTTAAATGCAATTTTTTTAGTATTTTAATTCTAGAAAAAACATTTTTAAAATAGGATGGAATCCCCCCATGTCTTTGTTTCTCTTTTTTTAATTGTATTAAATGGGTTGTCTCAATACAGGGATTGATAGCTATGTTAAAGATCTTGCAAAAAAACACCTGTCTGAAATGTATACGGATAATAAACGGTTTTTTGGCACCTATCAATTCACCTGTGGTGACTATAAATTGCTGTATTCAAATTTAAGTGCAAAGTAGATCTATCAACAAAGCTGGCCTGCGCCAAAGTGAAAAAACACGTATATGAAATGTATTCGGATAATAAAAGGTATTTTTGGCACCTATCAATTCACCTGTGGTGGGCTATTTAAAATTGCTGTATTCAAATTTAAGTGCAAGCTTCCTCAATGGGAAAAAAGCTGTAGTGCGCCAAAGTCAAAAAACAGTATTGTTATGTATTCATTTTAATAAAAGCTATTTTTTGGCACCTTTCAATTCACCTGTGGTGACTATAAAATTGCTGGATTCAAATTTAAGTGCAAGGTGGATATATCAACAAAGGTGGAATGGGCAAAATTTAAAATGAACCACCTATCTGAAATGTATATTGTAATAAAAGTGGAGTTTGCACCTAACAAAGAGACCTGCAGTTACTAGAAAAGATGTGTATCCTATAAGTTCAGGCTGCCCAATATCCAGGAAATATTTCAATTGAAAACTGTTTAATAATAAAGCTATTGCAGTGCAATGTCTACACTAAGTCTTGGTGAACTTTATCCAGTATTCTTTATAGAACTTGTCTGTGTTTGCCCGCGGGCCCCCCCCCCCCACCCTCTCCTCCACGTGACTTTACAGCGGTAGATGCTCCTTTAAAATTCTCTACCTAACTACATAAAATCTTCCAATCTCTAATCTAACTAAATTGTAAGGATCACAGCTAATAGTAGAGGTTTCTCTGTGAAGAAATAGAATAACTTCGCTGAGCTGTTTGGACACAAGCAGAGCGCACGTCCTTCTGCTCTGAGACGCTGAGAGACACTGAGGCTGAACAGGAAACGCTGTTCTATGTAATACGAGGTCATGTGAATTTTTCAGCCAATCGCAACCATACACATCCCAGTCATGACGTCGCACACACATCTCACCCTGCTCTATTCTGTAAGCTGATTTGCTGGCCGCCAAAATGACAGGAAGCGCCGAAAATGGCTCGCTCTTAATAAATGATGCTCAGATTTTAACCTAAATTATCGCATGATCTGAAAATTTCGATCAACATAAAAACTGTGCCGATTTCAACTTTTTCGATCATAATCGCTCAACACTAGTCACAATCACCAAAAAAAAAAAGACTGATCACAGCCATTGTATTTCCAATCATGGCTGTGAATCATGGATGCTTGTGAAAGCAGACAAAAGAAAATGGATGCTTTTGAGCTGCGGTGCTAGAGAAGACATCTACAAATCCCTTGGACAGCTAGGATCACCAACACAAATGTATTTCTATTGTATAAACACAGCATTGTCCCTGGTTCTTCTTCATGCAAACCTTGACATCTTATATTGCTTTTAAACCTTAAATTGATGGTAACTTTGAATTACCCAGCTAAATAAAATGATTATTGATGCCATCATATGACAGATTATCAGGTTCTTGTCCACTTTACAGACACATTGAAAGTCATTTTTGAGGGCAATATATACAGGGCTGGGATTAAAGGGGTTGTATCGTTACATTAAATGGTCTTCAGAATAAGGGGACAGTGAAAACAAGCAACTTTGCAAATGGATGTCATTTGCAAAGCTGTCTTGCTTTTACAGTCTGCCTTATCTTCATTTTGTGTAAACACTGTTCCGCAGTTGCGGTCGGATTCCACCTCCTTTCATGTCATCAGTTGACGGCTCTACTAATTTACATTCCGTCTGGCCCCCGGTCGTATTCACGGGAGCGTGTATTCCTGCCTCTCTCACTCAGAATAAGTGGCTGGAAACATTTCACTCTGCACAGCCAGCAGCTCCACAGTAACACTGCAGCTGCTTCTATAATCAGAAAACAGCAGAATTGTTCACGGTGCCTAATGCTTCTGCTTGTAAACATAGAAGGGAGACAGATCTGTGCTGCTCTGGATGAGTTCATAGAAGACTGGATTCAACTGTAACAAACCTCCAGCTGTGAGAGGATAAGTGATCAATGGTCTGAGGTCATAGAAGACTGTCTAGACTGAATGCAGGCCTGTGTTATGTAAACAAACAGCTTTTATAAAATAAGACTGCATAGGGAGACCAAGGAAAATTGCGGGGACCCCAAAAGGGTGGGGGGGGGGGAAAAAGAGAACAGGGAACTCGGGAGCGAGCATGAACGGGAAAGGGGGGGGATAAAGTCACCCCCTTTTATTTTAAAATAAACCCCCAGCTGGGGGGGGGAAAAAAAACCCCCCTGGATTTTAGAACTGAGAAACGAAAGTACAATAATTTTCCCATGGGATGGAAGGGGGGTCCGGGCTGTCTGAAAAAAGGGAAGCTTGTAAATCACCACAAAGTCACTTTGGGCAACTTTGTCCCTTTTGGGCGGGGGCTTTTTTTTTATTGTTATTTTGCCCCCAAAAAAACTGTTGACACCCAAATTTCTTTATAAAAAATGAACTTTTGGTGCCCAAAATTTGGTGCTTTTAAACCCCATCGGACATGCTAGTGTTGAGCGTTGCGTTGGCTATCGAGATCGATCGATAGTCGATAGTCGGCGCATGGGAAAAGGTTTTTCGATAGTGAGGTGATTATGAGCGATGCCTTTTAAAGTCTATGGGAGGCAACAACCTTCATTTTTTCCCAACAAGGCTGGGGAAGTAAAAATTTAAATCCCAACAGTAAAATGGTTTACTTGTTTAATTTTAGGAAAACCCCACTTGGGTTAAAATTTAACAAAAAAAAAGTAAAAGGCCATTAAATACCCCTGTCTTGTACCAACCCTCCCCCTTTAAAACCTGCCCCCAAAAATTTAAAAAGTGCCAGAAGGCAGTATTTTTTAAAACCATCTTCTTATTAAAATTGGACATTAAATACCCCTGTCCTGGGCCACAGCTTTGGGGCCCCCCCCCTTTGATGACCCCTTTTTTAAAAAAGTCCCGGAAAAAAGGAGTCTTTCAACCACCTTTTTTATTTTTCACTGGACATTGACTATACCTTTTTCCGGGGCCCACAGCATGACCCCCAAACCTGCATGCCCCCCACATTTAAAAATTTCCCGGGAAAAAGGAGTCTTTTCAACCACCATTTTAGTTTCACTGGCATTGCCCTATACTGTCCTGGGCCACGCTTTGCCCCCAGGGCCGGAGTTACAGGGGGTTTGGGGGTTTTGAGACCCCAGGCTGGGTCCGTATCTTTTAAAACACGCGGGGTTAAAAATCCCCTGAGGGGGCGCAAGCAACAAAAAAACTGTCGTGCTGAAGCGGAGTGCGGAAGGGGAAAGTGTGAAAAATCCAGCCTTCCTCAAAACCACATTTCAATACCTGGGTGGGCGCTTGTCCCTCCTTTTGGGAGTGTGGCCCAAATTTTGGAGCTTCATTTGGGAAAAATATGGGGGTTTAAACGCCCCTTTTTTTAAACCGGGTCCCCCTTTATTTTGGGCATTTTTTTTTCTCATTTTACTCAACGTGTGGGGGAAAAAAGGGTTCCCTGTACTTTGTTCTTGTCGTGCCCCAAATATTTCCTGTCCTCTAAAACCCTACCATCGGGTTTAAAGTTTTCCTGTACCTCCTTGTACAATTCAGAGGAATTTTTTTTAACAGCTATTTTGTACAGGGAAATTTTTTAAACTATTTTTAATTCAAGAAAACACATTTTTAAAATAGGTTGGGAACCCCCCCGGGTCTTTGTTTCTTTTTTTTTTAAAGGTTTTAAAAAGGGGGTTTTTCCCAATACGGGATTGATAGCTATTTTAAAAAGATCTTGCAAAAACAAGTATTTTGCAATATTTTGTCCTTTAAACGTGTCCCCCCTTTTCCCGGGTTTCTGAAAAGCCCATCACCTTGAGCCTCTTGAAAATTTTTAAAACAAATTTTTTTCAAACAAAATTTTTTAGAATAGGAACTTTGGTAAAAAAATACTTCCCAAAATTAAAAAACAAAAAAAAAAAAAAAAAAAAAAATTCCCAAAAAAAAAAAAAAAAACCCCCCCCCCCCCCCCCCAAAAAACCCCCCAAAAAAAAAAAAAAAAACCAAAAAAAAAACCCCCATTTTTTTTTTTTTTTTTTTTTTTTTTTGGACAATTGTGAAAAAACTTTTTGTCTGTTGAAACAACATTTTTTGATAGGCCCTTTGTATTTATAGCTGCTTGAAACAAAAAAAATTCCCCCCAAAAATTCAAGCATGCCCCTTGAGCCCTTTGGCAATTGTGAAGAAAAATGTTTGTTGAAAAACATTTTTTTATAATGGGAAAATTTTGTATTGTTTGCATTTCAAAGCAGCATGACCCAAAAAAATTAAAAAAAATGACTTCTCCCCCACTTTTTAAAAATTGTGAGGGAAAAATTCCCACTTAAAAAGGCCACATTTCTTTTCCCCAAAGGGGACCATGTTTATTGTTGTATCTCACGCTACATGCCCCAAAAAATTAAAAAATATAAATTTCCCTCAGCTACTTTTAAAAAATTTTTTTGAGGGAGAAAATGCCACTTAGGAAAGCCCCCCATTTCTTTTTAAAAGGGACCATAATTATAGCTGTATTTAAAAGCAAATGACCTAAAAAAACTTTGAAAATTTCGAAAACTTCTTAAGATAAATGAGAAAAGGGAAATTTCGGTGTTGAATGAAACCTTGCTTTTCTTTTACAGTCTCCTCACGCAAAAGAAAAAAAAAGGGGGGAAAAGAGAATAAAAATTGCAGAAAAAAAATTGTTTTCTTTTTTAAAAAAAAGTTTTAAGAGGACCATTTTTTGTTTAAAAAGGAAATTTGTGAAGAACTGGCAAAAAATTCGGGACTTGGAAATTTGGGGGCCCACAAAATCATCAGGTTTCCAGGGGCCTGATTCATTTTGATGAAAGTAAAACGTCCAATTATCTGGGGAAAACCCGGATGCTTTTTGTCTGTAATGATTTCCTCCGCTGTGCTGAAGGTCCCGCTCGATAGGGACGCTGGCCTGCTGGGCGGACAAACCCTCTTTTGGCGTGATGAGCCAGCCGGGCCTTTCTTTCCTTTTTGGGATACCCAGAATTTCTATTGGGTCCGGAACACATGCAAAAACACCCGGTTTTGAGACGCAAAATATTTGGGCACCTGTTTCTTAAGCTGACTCTGTGTGTTGGATGTGTCCCCTGCATTGCATGCTTTGGTTTGAGGGGGTTTAAACAAAGTTCCCAGAGGTAAACCCCCATTAGGCTTCTGCCCTTCCCTGCTGCTGCCGTTTCCGCCAAATTGGCCCTTTTTTATTTGCTGTCACGTGGGCTGATGTTTTTTAAATTTGACTTTTGGGGGAAAGGGAAAGCAGACGAAAACAGTTTGTCCCCAGTTGATAAATTCAGCAAGGTCCCCATTTCCTGCTTTTTTACTCTTTTTTGGGGTGGGGGGAAAGGAAAGTGCGGGATTTTTGTTTTGTACCGGGGATCCGGGGAGGGGGGGAAAACCTTTAACTTTTGTTCTTTTTGGGATGGCCTTAATGCGAGGTTCATGTTGGAGGAAAGGGAGCAAAAAAGGGCACTCATGTGAGAGAGGGGAGCCTTGTTTCCCCAAAGCCTCTGGGTCGGGGGGGCCTAGAAAAAATGATCTTCCTATTTTCCCTTTCCTCCCCCTAAAAATTCGGGGCCAAAACCTTTTTCCCAAAGGGCCCGGGGAAATTCCCGGGTTAACCCATCGGTTTTCTAGGAATACTCCTCCCCCCTCCTCCCCCTTCCTCCCCCTCCTCCTCCCTGCCCCCGGCACAGCTTCAAAAAGCCCTGACTTGCCTGAGTTGATGCCCCCTGAGAGCTGATGGCCACCTTTGCACTAGTTTTGGCCCCCCGGAACCATCCCTAATAAAAGACCGATGAAATTGTAAAACTGTCGGGCCTTGTGGTTTTTACGGAAGAAAGGCTCCGTGCCCGAATTTGTGTCCGTCTCCTCCTCCGTCGCTGGCGGGAGCTGTTGTTTCAGGGGTTTTCCAAAAATCGTTCAAAAACTAAGTTCACCCCAATGTTTAATGGGGAAAAGGGATTGTCCGAAACTGCCCTTTTTTGGTGGCTTCTTCAAAACGGGGCAAGGATGGTGCAGAGCCCCTTTCCCCCTGCTCCACTCTCCGGGGTTTTCAACCCCCCGAGGTCCGTCCGTGCTTGTCGGCCATGTGTCATTTCTACTGCTTTAATGGCATTGCGCTGCTGCCCAACCGCTGGAGCATGTGGAGGGGGGGAATTTTCCAGCGTGTTCCCCACGTCAACAATGGAGGTTAAAGGAGGGGCGGCGGGAACGCGCAACGCAGCCGGCGGGAGAAGCGGGTGCGAACGGGGGAAAAGTGCAAAACTCAGACCCGACCCTTCTTCGAGGCAGTCCAGCCCCGGGTTTGCCTTTAGAAATTTCGGGGACGAAAAGGGTTCATGACGTGTGCCAAGGAAAGGGATGTGCCCAGCCAAACGATCTTAAGGGGGGCCCAGCAGATTTCCCCCATTATGCCAACACCTTGCCTGGCAAAAGGTTCTTGTCCCCAGCCAGCACTCGGTTCGTTGTTAAAGAGCCGTCCACAGCTCCTGACTGTGTGGGGGACGGTCTCCAAGGCAGATTAATTTCAACAGGGGCCGGGTTTTTTGGGAAAAGTGATCCCAAACCAGGGGCCCTTTGGGGGGAAAAAGGCCTGCACCCCCCCTGGGGTTTTTTTAAAAGAGCGTGCGCCAAACCCTGAGACCCACCTTTACCCCCAGGGGACATCCCCCCTGCTCACCCAGTGAGCTGTCACAGGTTTTATAGGGGCCTTGGCCGGGTTATAGTCCTTGTGTGGTGGGGGAGATGGCTTTTCCGGCACAAAAATGCAGCAACGCACTTGAAAAATTTTTGATGAACGTGGGGGGCCCGGGGAGGGGGGCTTTTCTGGAAAAGTTTTTGCCTCCCTGGGCATTTTGGTTTTGGGGGGGCAGGCGAGGGCCATGCGTGGGGGAAAACCCATCTTTTGTCCACCAAAACGGAAAGGCTATTTTTCCCAAACCCCCGGGCATTCAGGCTTTGGCTTTGGGATGGTTTGGGTTAAAGTGTTTCTTCTGCTCCCAAACCGGAAGACAGAAGGCTGGCTGCTAGACTGGGGGTGTACGGGGGTTTCAGGTGTCAAACTGGCGGAGGGGAAGGGGGAGGAAGGGTCTCTGGTGGTGGTGGTTTGGGCTCGGGGACGGTGGAGGCTGAAGCGGAAAGGGTGATCCCCGATCATGACTTGAGAGACTTTGGGGAGCTGGGAACGCTTGGTGGTGGGGGGGGGAGGAGGGGGGCGGAGACAAAGGGTGTGACAGTGGTTGGAGGCCCCCGGGGTTTGGGGCTGGCCTTTTTTGGCCCAAATGTTCCCCCCATTTTTTAAAATCTGCTTCCCCTGCTGTGGATATACATTTGGGTGGTGGTTAAAACCCCTTAAGGTTCTTGGCCCCATATTATGAGTTTACGGCAAAAAGGGGGCATTTGGGCTTCCCCTGGGTTTAATCAGAGGCTTTCTCAAAAAAGGCCCGGGTTGAGGGTCCTGGACCTTTTTTACGGCGATAAGCGAGGGCGGGGGTTTTCGCTGACCGGGCTGGGGAAAAACTTTCAGCGGGGTTCTGCGACCCCCTTCCTTTTTGTGGCGGGGACCCCTATTGACACTCCCCCTGGGCTTCTCCTCGTCCTGATTTAAGCGGGTCGCAAGCAAATTCTGCGGAAAAGACCAGGTTTGGGTCCGGCCCAAAGTCGTCTAATCTCAATCTTTAACAAGGGGACTTGGTCGTCCTGATTTCTGATTTCCCGAAGCTGCGAGCTACAAGCAAAGGGGGACTGCCCAAAGGGGTTGGGCCGGGCCCCCCGGGATTTTTTTCCGTTTTTCCGGTTTTCCCTTTACCCCCTGATGATCCCGTAAAATGGGGGTCAGAGAAAATAAATTTTTAATTTTTCCCCTTGATCCCTTTTTAAAATTTCCTTCTGACCCCAACCCCATTTTGTCACAAAGAGGTTTCAGGGCAATGGATTATCACGTGGTGGGTACACGAGTTGACATTTGGGGTGCTTCTGTTGGACGGATGCTGAGATGCTGATGATGGGAAATTTTTGGCGGACTGCGAGGACGGGGAGGTAAGAATGCTAGATAAGGTTGAAATTTAAACCCCTGAAGGGCAGAATTTGGGGACGTTTTTCGGGTTAAATTAGATTCCCCCAGGGGCCCCGACCCCCGCGATGACAGGCCTGATGGTCCCGCCTGACGATCCGCTGGCATGTGTGTTGTCCCAGAACTGGAAGGAAAAACCCTTTTCTCGTACCTCTACCTCCAAGTGTTTTCCCCCCTCTTTTCTTTGCTTACCCCCTGCATTTTGCTCCTTTTTCAGAAATATAAAAATTTGAGAAGGTATGGAATGTTTTGGGGGAAAATTCTTATTAAAAATGGCCAAAAACCAGCTATTCTTTTAAAACCCTCTAATCAAAACAAAAATTTCTGGTTTTAAATTTTTAATGCAAGGTGTCTTCAACAAAACTGGATTGGGGGAAAAGTCCAAAAAAAAAAATATCTGTTATGTTTTGGGATAATAAACGGTATTTTTTTCACCTTTCAATTTTAACCCGTGGTGAAAATTTGAATTGTGTTTTAGATTTTTCGTAGATGGGTGCCCCAATGAAAAAAAGCTGGGTGTGCAAAAAAACAAAAAAAAACGTAACTGTTTGTTTTGGTACAAAAAAACGATATTTTTTGCACCTTTCAATTACCCGGGGTTGGGAAAATTTGAATTGCTGTTTTAAGATTTTTGTAGATGCTGCGTCAAAGAAAAAAGCTGGGAGAGCAAAAGACAAAAAAAACGTAAAATGTTATGTTTTTATATAAAAAACGGTTTTTTTTTTGAAACCTTTTTAATTCCCTGTGGTGAAATTTAAGGGGAATTTTTGGGTTTTAAGATTTACGGGAGATGTGCGTCAATGAACCCAAAGCTGGGTTTTTCAAAAAATCCAAAAAAAACGTTAAAAGTTATGTTTTGATATTTAAACGGGGATTTTTTTATTTTTAATTCACTGTTTGGGGAATATTGAATTTTTTTGTTTTAAGATTTACGTAGTTTCCCGCGTTAATGAACAATGTGGGTGCGCAAAAATCAAAAAAAACGTAACTGTTATGTTTTTTGGGACAATAAACGATTTTTTTTTGCACCCTTTTTAAAACAAAAAGTGGGGAATATAAATTGCTGTTTTAAGATTTACGTAAAGTGCGTCAATTTAACAAAGGGGGGGGGGTGCAAAAGTCAAAAAAAACGTTTAAATGTTATGTTTTTTTATAATAAACGGATTTTTTTGCACCCCTTTTTAAATTTATGTGGTTTAATATGAAATTTCGGGTTTTTAAAAATTTTTCGTTTGTGCTGCGCAAAAGAACAATGCTGGGTGCGCAAAAGTCAAAAAAAAACCCTAAATGTTAAATTTTGGGATAAAAAACGATATTTTTTGCACCCTTTTAAATTTACCCGTGGGGGAATATAGAATTGCTGTTTTAAGTTTTTGTAGGGTTTTCTGGTCAATGAACAATGCTGGGTGCGCAAAAACAAAAAAACACGTAAAGTTATGTTTTGGTATAATAAACGATATTTTTTTTTTCACCCCTTTTAATTACCTGTGGTGAATATAGAATTGCTGTTTTAAGATTTACGTTTGATGCTGCGTCAATGAACAATTGGGTGGGTGTTTAAAAGTCAAAAAACAAAGTTTAAAATGTTATTTTTTTGATATAATAAACGGGTTTTTTTTTCAAACCCTTTTTTTCACCTGTGGTGAATATGAATTGCTTTTTAAGATTTTCGTAGAGGTGCGTCAATGAACAATGCTTGGTGGCAAAAGTCAAAAAACCCCGTAACTTTTGTTTTTTTTCTTTTTTTTCGATAACAGTATTTTTGGCAACAAACCAAAACCCGTGTGATTTTCCAAAATTGCGGGGTTGTAATTTTTAAATGCAAGGTGGTATTCAAAAGTCACAGGTGTAATGGGTAAAAATTTAAAATGAAACCTACTGAAATTTTATACCCGATTAAAAAAGGGGGTTTTTTCACCCAACAAAGAGACCTGCAGTTACTTGAATTTATGTGATCAATTTAAGTTTAGGCTGCCCAATATCCAAAGGGAAAAATTTTCAATAGCAAACTGTTAATTAAAAAAATATATTCCACTCAATGTCTACATAAGTCTTGGGAACTTTTTCCGTGTTCTTTATAGTTTGGGGCTTTGTCTGTGTTTGCCCGCGGGCCCCTCCCCCCCGCTCCCCCCGCCGTGGGAAATTTTCAGGGTAGTGCTGGGTTTAAAATTCTTGCTAAACTACATTTTAAAACTTCAAATCTCTAAACTAAATAAATTTGGGAAAGGGTTTACAGCTGGGTAGAGGGTTTCCCCTGTGCAGAAATAGGGCCCAATTTCGCGAGCTGTTTGGCCCAGGCAGAGGCAGGTCCTATCCCTATGAGACGCTTTTGGGCCTGGGTGAAAAAAGGAAACGTGTTTTATGTAAAAAAGGGGCATGTGATTTTTCCCGGGCCCAAACGCAAACCCTACAATCCCCCCGTCTTTTCGTGCAACCATCCCCACCCTGTCTTTTTCTGTAAAACTGATTTTCTGGCCGCCCAAAAATTTCAGGAAGGCCGAAAAAAAGGGACGATCTTAATAGATGATGCAAGGGTTTTAACCTTTAAATTTTGATGATCTGGAAAATTTTGTCCCTAAAAAAATTTGCCGGGTTTCAACTTTTGGCGATAAAAAAGTCAACACTGAAATGACCTATTTGAATGCACCTCGTAGGCGCATCAAATTTTTTAGAAAAGAAATGCTATGCGCCTTATATGCTTTTTTTGAAATTTATATCGATGGCAAATTTTTGAAGGTTCCTTCATTCGGTGACTTTACAATATATTAATTTCGCCTTAAAAAATGGGTTGGTGCGCCTCTTTTCTGACATGTCACCCTTTATGTTTGGAGCTGCTGTTTAGTCATAGTTCGTTGTTCCTATGAGCACAATGTGGAGGTATTTACTGTTGATGTACTGATTTTAAGGCAAATTAGGTATATTAAATTTTTTTAGGGTTTGGTTTGTTAAAGAATAACCTTTTTTATTAAGATCTGTGTAATAAAAAAGGCTACCCTTTGGGAAAAATGGCAAAATTTACTGGGAAAGTTTGGCCCCCAAACTGTACAGGACTTATAATTACTAAACCCGAGTAAAGGGATTTTTGGTAAGGCATTGTACCCTGGTATGAGCTAAGTAGGTACTGCAAAAAGGGGGGGGGGTTTCCCCCAATGTATCATTTCCTGTCCATAAATTTTTTGTTCCAAAAGGCCCGGAAGCCTTTGGGCCCTTTTCAGTCACAGGATTTTCCTTTCAAAATTTTCATGGGCAATATGTAAAACTTTATTTTTGATTACTTGTTTACTGTAAAAAAAAAAAACGGGGCATTTTTTTTTTTTTTTAAAAAACCCAAAACCCGGGGATTTGTTGATGTCTGCATCATGAACTTTTGTTATTGGCCCAGTTAGCAAGTGTCAGTTTCAGATTTGTATGGGCCCTTAGCCTGCAGAAACTCAATGAGCCAACTATCAACCGGGGAAACTTTTGTGCGAAATGCCTTTTGGGGAGGTGGGGGGTACATCGCATGTATACTTATTTTGTATTGCACTTGCACTTTACTTTCTATTTTTTTTGCTTATTTTTTAAAATTTAATTTTTTGTTTTTTAATTTCACACCCCACAAAATATATACGTAATTTTTTCAAAAATTTGGTTTCACCAATTTTTCCCTTTTTTGGCCCTGTTTATTGCCCCTTGTTTTATCTGGTGGAATTTTGTAACATAAAGTTTTTTTTTAAAATTTAAATTTGAAAAAAATAAAATATTTTGCATTATTACTATTTTTTTATTTGCTTATATTTTAAATTTTGTTTTTAAAGGCTTAGTACAACATATTTCTTTGTGGGAAATTGGGTATTTAATGTTTCTTGGGAAACAAAACGGGGATTTGTTCCCCCAAGCGCCCTCTCTCTCCTGCCAACACCCTAGGGCACAGGCTCCAGCTCATTGATGTTGAAAGGGGTTTAAGAAACATTATTTAAATTGGGCCTTTTGCCGGAACTAAACCCTATTTATTTTCCCTTATCGGGGCATAATAAACTTCCGAACATACGGCCCTTTCCTTTTTAGCTCCCTGTTAAAAGGGTTCCCACCAACGGGCTTCTTCCCTGAAAAACCCAAAAATAAAACAGAGCCCCCTTTTTCACAGCAAGAAAATTTCTGTTGACAACAGCAGAATCTTTGCCTCTACTGTGCAACTCCTAGACATTTCCGTATGTACTGTCCATCGCGTGCGAGAAACTCCCACACCTAGGCTACGTGTGGGAGGCATCCATAGGTGTAAACAGTACCTCTCCAGATCTGAAAATGTCGGTCCAACTCTGCACCTTGTCTGGCAATATATTTCAATCCTCTGCCTTTGTGGGTTCAGGATCAGGGGGGAAAAGCCGTTAAACCTTTTCTCTGGTCCTAAGCCCGCAAAGTTGCCCCGGCTCATAAACCCCGGGGTTACCCTCCTTTAACAGTGAATGCCTGTGTACTCCTTTCTCTTCTGTACTAAAACCCGTGAGAAAAAAAAGGGGGGGGAAAGGGCAAAAGGGAAAAATTGGGTTTCAAACGTTTTAACCCCGTTCCTCTTTCTGTCACTTTTCTGGATTTACGGGGCAACAGCCCCAAAGCCTCGGACTTGGAAAAACAGAAAAAGTAACAAAATTGGGGAAAAACCCTACTACTCCTGCTGTCTGGTGGTTTTCTGTCCAGTGCATGTTTCTTCTCCACTGAATCTTTCATCCACCCCAAGATCTCCCCTAACCTTACCAGGAATATGCAGGGAATTTTTGTGAAAAACAGGGGGAAAACCCTTTTTGCCACATCGGCCTTTTGACTTTTTTTCGATCCCCGCCTGGGATTTATCCTCTTTGGGGAAAGGGCCCTACCCAATTGTACTTGCCCGTGACACAGGCCTTTGGGGGTTTATATAAAAGAAAACCCCAAAAAAAGGTTAAAGCAAGTCCTACTCTCCAGTTTTGTCCCGGGGGTTTCTTCTTGAAGAAAAAAAATTTTTTTTTTAGCCCCTGTTTTAAACAATTGGGTTCTCAATAAAATAACGTTAAAACCAATATCTTTTGCCACGGGATCTCAGAACTTTTTTGACCTTTCTTCGGGGGACCCAGATTTTTAATGAAGCCGATTTGGGGCGAAGGGCCTACAATTTTTTTTTGGCATACAAGAAAGAAATTTAAAATTTGGAAATTTCCCTTACAATAGCCTTAATGGACTTTTTTTGATTTTTGGGGTCATGCCATTCAGCTTTATCAATTGCCAGCCATTTCCAAAATTTTTTAACGAAAATCTTAAATGACCCCCTTTTAATTTGTGTATTGTCGGTATTTTGGCCAAACCTTAAAGCCATAAAGGCCCCAGTGTGCCATTTTTGTAAAAATGGCCTCATACAACTCTTTCTATGGTATATTTGTCCCCGACAAAGGACTTCAGATGGATCCATCCAAGTTGTCTTCATCCTACAATGGCCGCAACCATTCGGGTTACAGGCCATACAGCGCTTCCCGGGATTTGGAAACTATTATTGAGAGTTTATTCCGCACTTCTCCACCGTGGTGGCAACAACTGGGGTGCTTACCAAGAAGAACGTAAATCCCAAAGCTTGGTAGAATATTTGCACCCTTTTGTCTAAGCACGTCAGGTTGACTGGTCCAACCTGCTACATTAGTTCTCGTACAATCGTCTGGATTTCGATTTGGCTGGTGCCTCTTCTTTTTACATAATTTATGTCTGACATCCTTGTCCCTCCTGCCTCTTTGGATGTTCCTGCCGTGGATGCCCCAAGCCGAGACCTCATGGCCATTTGGCAAGAGAGCCAACAGTCCTTACTTCAAGCATCCTCACACATGAAATCACAGGTGAACAAGAAGAGAAGATCATCTCTGACTTTCTCCCCTGAGGAAAAGGTATGGCTGTCTGCCAAGTATGTACACCGAAGATCCCTACCTGTTAGCTGGGTCCAGGATTCCTGGTTTCCCTCGAGGTTCTACAGTGCATCAAATATGACTGCCTATTTCTACGCACATCCCGAACTCCTTCCATGTCTCGCTCTTCAAATTATTGGTTCTCAACCGCTTCTACCAAGAAGATGAGTCTCTGACTCCTGAAGACAATTGATGTCTCTGAGGTAGAGGAAATTCTGGCTGAGAAAACTATAAGTGGGAAGTAATGCTACCTCATTTATTGGAAGGGATTCAGGCCAGAAGAGAGGTCCTGGGAACCGGAGTACAATATTCTTGACCAGAACCTTCTTCTGAAGTTTCAGACAAAAACCAGGGGGAGGCACAAGGAGGCCCCCTCGGCAGCATCCCTGCCAGGTATGAGTGGCACTGCTTCCCACACAGTGGGGTGCGGGCACATTCGTGCTCCAGCCCTATACTCACCTTTCCATGCTCCTGCTTCCTGGCGGATCTCTGCCTGCCAATTCGCGCATCCCCCTATCTAGTGAGCACATGAAATTTAATGGGCATTGCATCCAGTAAATCGGCTAATTGCCAGGTGCTGCCCTTTAATAGCTTTTTAAACACTTCCTCCCACTCCCTGCCAGATCTACTGTGCCCATGCCTCTAGAGAAAGCATTGTTTCAAGTTCCTTGTGTCTACTGTGTACCCGACCCCTTGCTTCCATCCACTGACCACATTTGCTTGCTGCCTGGCCTTGATTTTTATGAAATCTTCCCAACTATGAGTTGCCTGCCGACTCTGAAACCATGTTGTAGACCAGCTTCCACTGCAAGCAAGTTGTGTCTGGGGGTTAGCGACCTGGTGTCTCCCATCACCCAAGCCCATTACAAAGCATTTATCGTTGCCAAAGTTTGGAGGGCACCTATTCAAACATTCTTTTTGTCTCAAAGTGCAACAGAAAAACCGAAAACAGCCCGTTCATAAATGTTTCCCATTTGTGCTAGGTCAATCCATATGACCGTGTGTTTGAATTTCTCTTGCCTATTGTCCTTAAGTCCTACCGAACTTAAAATTTTCCTAAAATTAACATTCATCCAATTTCTGTCTACATTTGTGTTTATTGTCTCCTGTATTCTTATGAGATTATATAAATGTTTAATGAAATTTTTCTTTAAAACACTTACAAATTTCATTGAAAATAATTAAATTTTAATATGAATCTCCACTGAAATCTGTCTACTCTCGAGGGTCGAAGCTGTGATTTCAGCAATGGAAGAAATTATCAATCTTTAATAAGATTGAAAAAGGTTACAAAGTTTTTATCTTTTCATTATTTTTTTTAGGTTTTTTGGGTTGTTTACTCTTGATTTCCCGGATGTTTTATTTTCAAAGAATCCTTGTGTTTCATCATCCAATTCAAACCATGAATTTCTGTCTTGTTTTTTTACCTGATGTTCTGATCTGTTGTATTTGTACTCACTACAAACAAAGTACAGCAAAATATCCGGTAAAAAAGTCAGTCAGCTTTTTGAGGTTTTGTGATAACTAGAGATGAGCAGGTTAATTTAGCTTTGATTCATCAATTAAACAGTAGGTGAATTGGTTCTGGGAATTTATACGATTGTGCATTGGTTGAAGTAATAGAGTCAATGAACAGAATGGATAAATTAATTTCTTAACAATGTGGCCTATTTTGGTCTCTAAGCACAAAACTTTTTTTTTTTTTTCACCGATGCAATGCAAAAGCCACTGGGTTTTTTATTTTACTTTTTTATGATCATTTGTTGGGAGGACAATATAGATTTTATTGGCCCCTTTCAGGGTACTTAAAAATTATTGGTTAACGTGGATTAACTTTTTGGGGAAAATGAAAGGGAAAAAAGCAGTAAAAAATAATAGTTATTATAAACTTTTTAGCATAATGTATAAAGTTATTCTGTGGGTCAGTACAATTACAGGGATAACGCTTTTTTATTATCTTTTTCATTTCAGTATTTTTGCTTTAGAGAAAGCAAAAATACTGAGCACCTTGAGGAAATTATGATTATTTTATGGTCAATGTAGCCATAAGAGAGCTTGTTTATTGCAAACCAAGGTGGTGTTTGTTGACACAATTTTAAGGTTCATTTAATCTATTGTTTGACTTTTGTTATTTATTTTTTATAAGGGTAATGCAGAAAAATGCTGCAAATTCCACCACTAGTTTTTGTGATTTTACTTTCATGCCAAAGGTAACTCATTTAAATGATGTGTTATCTTTTTTTAACCCTTTTTATGGTTATCAAATCCCTCCTTTTTAAAACTGAACTTTTATTTAAATATCTCTAAAATGTCACTGTACCTACATACAAACACATATGACACTGGCAGTGTTCCACTGAGTTACACGAGACCACCTACTAAGAAACATTATGATTCCAACATGCACTTTAATTTTGATACAGCTCATGATCTGTTTGTCCTGGAGTCTTTAATGTCAAGTTGAAGTTTCAATTATAGAGTACATCTTAAAGCATGAAGGATCTGTTTCTTTAACTGGAGGATTGGTATTCAACGAGTAAACTGTATGTGGTTACTCACCCTATTTTTCTCCTTATCTCCAGGTGAGGGAAATCTCCCGCATTTCCGTCACATGTAAAGGACATAGGGGTCTCATATCGATTCCTAACATCCCCCAGGTGCTTAGTGTTGGTCCCAACTTGGTGATAACATATTGTTTTTCTGAGATTACTGTTATGAAAACCATAAAATACGTTATTAGTAAAACATGTCTTTTATAATTTGTTATTTTTTTGTGGGGGATCTTTTTAATTAAATTTTATTTATATTAATTTCCTTCGTTTTTGTCCCAATAAGGGATAGAAGGTGTAAACATCTGATTACTTCCATATTATTTTGGAATACTTAGGGCCACATGTATGGAAACTGTCTAGGTCTAAAACACACCTTGTTGCCCATAGCAACCAATCAGATCACCTCTCTCATTTCATATAGTGCCCTGGAAAAATGAGAGGGGCAATCTGATTGGTTACTATGGGCAACAAAGTAAGTTTTAGACCTAGACAGTTTGCATACATGTGGGCCTTAGTATTTCTGTTAGGTTAAATGTTAGGCCCCTGGCCACCAAAGTAATCTATTGACGCCTTCCGATCATATCATATTATCAGTGTGATGATCTAACAGTGTAAGCTCCATCTGTCAAGCACCTTAGATATCACAGTCTGTAACAGGGCAGCCATATATATGTAGATTCTCTGGGTCACCGCAGAGAGATGGAGATGCAAGCATGCCAGGGAGCTGCATGTAAGGGTCACCTGGTCTTCACCACAGCAAGGCCATATGGAGTGAGCTGCAGGGAACCTCTAGGCTGCTACCCCTGACGTGACTACTCATGGTCACAGCCTAAGTGCCAGATGTAGGACTGTGGAATAGGCAGAGTTAACAGCTCAGAGGCAGGTAGCCACTGATGACAGGTAGCAGAGTCCCAGGCAGGTAACAGACTGGTAACAGCAGTACGGGTAAGCACTGGAACCAGAATGTCAGTAACGCAAGTAACAGACAGCAACCACAGGTCAGGGTCAATGTGGATGCATCAATAAACTGCTGGATGCCGGTAGCATTGAGGACTGGAACAGGAGTGAGGACAGATGAGTTTACGCTGACAGAGACTGCAACTGAGACATGGGGATGTCTGTAGTCAGGAGTGGAAACTACAGCATGGGCCATGTCATTAGCCCTCCCATAACCCTCCTTTTCTTCCACACCAGCTGACTTGTTTGGGAAACAACAGGAGCACAAACTGGCCTGCTTCCTTGACCACAGCAGAAACAGAGCAGGTCGGCAGTGGGAGAGGTGGGTGGGATTGCACCAGTAGGGAGGATTTGTTAGTGGCATTGCGGGACATAATGGATAGTGTGGTTTTTTTCAGAAATGTTTTTCTGTGCAGGACTATACATTGTATTTGGCACATATTTGCTTTTAAACTATATAAGGAGAAGTAGATACCTCCATTTTGTTTTCCTGCACCCGCCCACCTCCACAGGCTGTTATATCAATGCACTATGCTTTGAAAGGTTGGTGCTTTTTTTTATTTTTCTCTCTGCATTTTGGAGGCCGTTTGGCACAGTGAGAGGTCTGAAGTTGACCCAGGTGAGAGATAATATAGAGTAGGACCACCCAACTGAGATCCCATTGTAAGCCGGGGGTGGCTTGAGCATTTTTTGGCCAAAAACATGCGGACCAAGAATCTCAAAGTTTTTTCATATATTGTAGATAGCATAAAATGCTCCTTTAGAGATTTCCATGTGTTTTTTAGCCCAATGGATAACCTCACCCATTTTCCAATCCAACATTAGAGCGTGCAACTGTAACTAGGGGAGACCCAGGAGAACTATAGCAGAGGAACGAGGAAGAACTCTGAATGAGATCTCCCAACCTGTAAAATCATGGCTTGGTAATGAAACAGAACAGGTTTCTTTAGAAATTTCAACCATTGAGGAGGAAAAATGCAGAGGTTCCCAGTGGAGTCTGAGTCCAGGATAGCAGAGATTTCAAAACAGAAGCCAGATGCAGGACTGAGGGTGACCTGTGTGGTCAAATGAAGGAAAGAGACATCTTTACGCAGGGTTTCCTTACTCATGAGACGTAGGCACAGGGGACTACAGGGTGAAGTCGGGCAGACTGGACAGTTTTTTAGGAAGTGTTCAGCACTGCTGCAGTATAAGCAGAAGTTCCGACTTTACCTGTGAGTGCATTCCTCCCACATTATATGAACACTGTCCACCTGCATAGGTTCATCGTGAAGAAAAGTGGGTGCTGGGTGAGAAAGACTTGGGAAGATAGGTGTAAAGTGAGGAAGACTGTGAGGACAGGAGGATGTAGTCTGCTGGCGAAAATACAATTCTCTCTCTGAAAAATGATGTCAATCCTGGAAACTAGAGCAATGAGGTCGTCCAGGGTAGATAGTAGGTCACGACCAGCCAGCTCAACCTTGATTCACCGGGTGAGGACTCCCAGAAAGCTTCCACCAGGGTCTCATTATCTCCGGAAAGCTCAGAGGAACTGAATGGCATATAGGACCAATATAGAATCGCCTTGACTGAAGCAGAGCAAAGAAGATGCAGCAGTGGGATTACACCCTGACTCTTCAAAAAACATTACGGAAGGTGCTCAAAAATTCCTGAAGATCCACTGTTAGTGGGTCCCATCACTCTCAGAGGGGTGAGGACCATGACAAAGCATCTCCTGAGAGTAGGCTGATGATGAAAGCCCCTATGGCTCGATCAGATGGGAACTGATGTGCCAGGACCTCAATCAATCATTTATTGAGAAACCCGTAACACTTTTTAGGGTCAATATGGTAATGGGATGGCAGGCTGGGACTGACATTGACAACAAAAGGCAGAGCTACTATAGGTGCAGGTTCAGATGTAGCCTCATTGAGACATTCGGTAAAGGACTGAACCTTCTGAAAAAGTTGCTCCAAACGGATGCTATGACGGGTTACTACAGCTGTGATATGCTGGATGTCAGGCAGGACCACATAAGCAGGATCTATGGCCTATGGTTTCTATACTGTAAAAGGGCAGCCAGGTATATGTGGATCCTCTGGGTCACTGCGATAGATGGAGATGCAACCACATCAGAAAGTGGAATTTAATGGGCCCCTGGGCTGTACTGGAGCCCACTGCAAGGTCAGATGGACTTACCTGTGAAGAACCCCTAGGTTGCTACCCCTGATGTGGCTACTTACAGTGACAGCCCATGCTAGACATAGGACTGTGGAATTGTATATATATATATATATATATATATATTATTTTAATATTATATATATATATAGATATATATATATATATATATATATATATATATATATATATTGTGGCATAGTGAACATGTGCAGTTACAGGTCTCTGCCACTAGGTGGAATTCAGCAGGGTACCTGCTGCAAATGTGCCACCAAATGTCAGGGTTCGGTGGGGGAAGGAGACTTGCTGGTGTCAGTGGCAATAGGTTACTGACACAGGTAGCTAGAATGGCTGCCTTGCAGCCAGGTATGGATCTCCTTTCCCGGGACGGTCATAGCATTGGGTGTGAGGCCGTCCCCACGTTCCAGGCTAGGTTTTGGGCCAGTTCCTGGATGGCTATAAAAGCCCTTAATCTGCAGGTGTTAGGGGGGCGTGGTTGTTGCCAGAATCTGGAGCAGCAGTGGAGCTGAAGCGAGGCTCTGGCCCCCAAGAGGCTGAGAGAAGCGTGTCCAGTACATTGCACTGTGGCTGTGGTGCTTGGCGATAGGCCTTGACCACTAATAGAGAGGGTCTCTATTTTATGTTTAGTAAGTGGCCTGACGGCCTGAGGGTTTTGTTTGTTCTGCTGTTTGGATGCTGTGCTGTACATCTGTGCTGCAATAAAACAGGCTGAAGCCAGTTTGAAGAAGATGCCGTTGTCAGAGTGCCTTATGTTGGAGTGCCATCTGTTTGACCCAAGCGGCGATCCTAAGCTAAAGCACCCCCAGGACGGGCCCGGAGGGCGTCCAGATGTGAGAGGAACCTCAATATATATATATATATATATAAAATATATATTATATATATTATATATATATATATATATATATGTTAAAGGTTTTTCTTAAAAAATAACAAGAAACATATAAAAGTATATGAAATTTGTAATTTGTGTTTTACTTCGTCACCATTTTTTAGATATTAGTTTGCTATCATGAATAAGAACACTTCAGTTTACATTCAGAGGCAGCGAACTGAACAAAGTTAATCCTGTTCTCAGATGGCTACAATTGTATCCAAGTGTAGACAATGCTCTGTGAGCTAAACAGACTGGAGACTGATGCATTATATATAGCAAGTCCTGCTCTCAGAAGATAAATGGCTACATTTGTATCCAGTGTAAACAATGCTCTGTGAGCTAAACAGACTCTAAATTGATACATTTTGCATATATATTTCTGCTTTCAGATGAAAAGTTGATACAATTGTACATATTGTAGCTAATCCAGCTCTCAGATGGGAAGAAGGTATAATGTACCAGTCTAGAATAATGTTTCTGTGAGCCAAACAACCGGGTTTCAGACTGGTACATT